>PVIH01004670.1:0-136006 GCA_004025045.1 Sigmodon hispidus | reverse complement strand
GGGAGGGAGGGAGGGAGGGAGGAAGGAAGGTGAGGGGCTCACTCCCGGGATTTTAGCACTGTCGAGGCAAAGCCAAGAGGGTGTCTACAAATTTGAAGACAGCCTGGTCTGTACAGCTGGTTCCAGGCTAGCCAGGGATACCTTAAGCAAGACCTTAATAAAGCAATCCAAAACAATGAATTACTGAATGAATGTATCAGATAGGGTTAAGGTTCTCATGTCCCAGACTGATCTTGCCTTCTAGTCTAGTCACCTGAAACTTGACTTTTTGATGAGGAAGTGAGGAAGTACAATGGTGTGGAGCAGCCTACTTTGTATCTTTCCTCATCATAGGGAAGGGCCTGAGTCAGGTTCCTAGGAGTCCTGAGGATGTGTGGTCTGGACCCTTTGGGGGAGTCCCAAGTGTAGATACAAGAAGGCAGTGAAAATATAGATGAAATCAACACACAAGTGAGCCTCAGACTGTGCTTATGTGGAGGGACCATCTAGTTTTTATATAAAACAAGAGGTTAAAGTTTATACAAGAGGAAACTGAATGATCAAGAAGTTAACCTTCAACAGAGTAGACTCACTGGAGGTGTGTAGGGGTGGGGGGGGGACTTATTCATTGCTCTACCCTCTAGACTGGATCTCTGAAGGGCAGATAACCTTGCTAGGATTCAGCAGAGAGCTTGGAGTTCAACTAACATTCAGAAGATGCATTTGTGGATGAATAGATATGTGGATAGGTAGACTGACCGGTAGACAGATCAGTGAATAGTAGGTGGACGGATGGATGAATGAACAGGTAGATATTATGTGAGTGGGTGGGTAGGTGAATGAATGAATGAGCAGATAGACTGATGGATAAGGCAAGTAGGTGAATGATGGATGGATGGAAAAGTGGATTAGTAGGTGGACTGATAGATAAATAGGCAGGGAGAAAGCAGACGAAGAATGGGTATGTAGGTTAAGTGAGTAGACAAATGTATGGGTAGAAGAATGTATGTGTAGATAGCTGAATGAATGAATAGATCAATAGATGGCCAGATTGGCAGGTAATTATACAAAGAATAAACAGATTAAAAAATAAAAGCTATTAATGATGGATGGGATGATATATGGACAGACAGGTGGCTGAATTGGGCATGTGTCCACACACAGGGTAAGTGGATGGGCTGACTGACAAATGAACAGTTGGCTGAACAGATAGATGAGTGAACGTATGGCTGCTGTGATGGGCTGGAGAGCTGAACAGATAATCAGAAAGACAAGGATAGGGAAACACATAAAAGAATGAACATACAAGGAAGGATTATAAACTAGGAAAATTAGATAGATATTAACATTCCAGAGTTGGGAAAACAGAAATCTGGGCCGGGAACACTGTCTCCAGGGCTCTGGAAGCAGGTACTTGACTGGGAAGGGAGGCTATAAAAAGCCAACACCCTTCTCAGGTGGAAGGGAGGAAAGCCCACTGGAAGAGCCTGGAAAAGCAAAGCATTGTGCTAGACCCAAGGTCCACTGCGGGCCCTGACAGGTTTAGCTAGATCTAGCAGGGATTGCAGGGCCTACAGGAAGAGCCAAGCCTGGCAGCCTTGGGATCAAAGTCTTTCACCTCCCAGATTCACCCTAGAATTTAAGGACCCCACGCCGTCACTACTCTGACCTCAAAGATGTGACTCGGCCACCTAGGGGTCCGAGAAGAAGCTGGTATTGTTGGGCTGGAAGAATAGTGGACAGCCTTAGAAGGCCTAGTGATGAGGCTAGCAGAGGCCTTCCGTGGTTGCGCTAACCGTTCTCCCTCCCAGCCCCAGTTTCCTCTGGGCAGGGGGCCTGGCCCTGCAGCCTCCCAGGGCAGCCCTTTGAGCACCACCTGCCCCAGCGGCCAGAGACTTCCTGTAGCGCAAGAGATTTATGCAAACGGGCTGGGGCGGTGATGTCACCCCAAGGGGACTATCTCCCAGTGGCAGGCCCTTCGATAAAATCAGGAACTTGTGCTGGCCCTGCAATGTCAAGGGAGGGGGCTCACGCAGGGCTCCTGTAGCTCAGGGGGCAGGCCTGAGCCCTGCATCTGACCCACCGTCCAGCCCCCCGACAGGGCACCGGGTCCTGAGGGGATCTGCACTGATCCCCACCGAGGCAGGAGATCTGACCAACTTCGAGCTCAGCTGGATGTTACAGGCGTGCAAAATGGAAGGGTTTCCCCTCGTCCCCCCTGTGAGTACTGGGACTTCACTACCTGGCCGGCCTGGGGCTCTGGGGTGTGTGACCATCTGCCCACTAACCCACCAGCCCACCCGCTGCCCTACGGCTCTCTATCAGTGGGAAGTCGGTGTTTCCTCCCCGGAGCTGCTGGTCTGAGACCCAGCGAGGGGCCATTGGCTTCCTTAGAGCATGCCCTGGCGGGCTGAGGGTTGCCGGCTGGCCCCATGGTGGGGCTGTGATCGGTGGGGCCTGAACAGTTATTTATAGGTGGGGCTCAGTGGTAGGCCAAGCTCTAGAACAGGGTACTGGGCTGAAGACAGTGAGGGCAGCTACTGAGAGGCCATGGATGAGGAGATCCGGACTCGCCTAGGGGCTACCCAAGGCAACAGGAAAGGCTTCAACCCATGACCTGTGGGCTCCTGAGACAAAGCTGATAGAAGTGTGGGTCACCATGGGTCCCCGCCATTCACTTTGTGGCCTGGCATAGAGGGATGGGTTGTTGATCTAAGTGTTTGGGCTTTGGGCCTACATGGACCTGAGAGTCTGGGGGCAGTGGCCAAGGCTGGCTTAAGGTCTTGGGTCCAGGCTAGAATATAAAGCAGAAACATGGCAGTTAGATTTGTGGGTAGCGCTGAGCTCAATAAAAAATCGGGTGAAGGGTAGGCCTGGGGCCGAGATTGGCCTTGAAGTAGGAGGACCTTGACTGAGCATTCTACTGCAGTTAGGGTGAGGAAGGACAGGACACAGGCAGGCAGGCCCATGTCACTGTTCCTCTCGTTTTCAGTGACAGCTTTAGGCAGATGGTAGTCCAGAGTGCCTTGGAGAGGACCCTCTGGCTTTCCTCTACCCTTGGAGATGTTGGGCAGTGAGGAAGGGCTGAGCAGTGCCTGCCCACCTGACTCAGCTTTCCCGAACAGATCTCTCTTCTACCCCACCCAGCCTTAGAGCCCTACCCTAGGAGGCACCCCAGGCCTGACATCATAGCCAATGTCCTGTAACAAGGGCAGGCCCCGTGTGCTGCCTGGAAACCCAGGGAAGGGGGGCAGCTTCTGGTCCCCTCAGTGTAGTAGACAGGGCTGGTCAGACCCCACTCTTCTCACCTTGATCTCTTTCTCTCATCTGGGATGGAGAAGGTGCTAGGGTGTCCCAGAGAGGGTCCTCAAGAAAAGCCACTGTCCCTGACCCTTGACCTCTCCTTCCTGAACACCAGGTAGATATGGACAAGGGGCAGGCTTTGAGCTCCTATACCAGATCCTTAGGCCTGGTCTCCAGCCCCAGAGGCCATTCCAAACGTCTCTTGAGTAGGTGGGCTCCCAGGGCAGCTGGCCCACCAAGCAAGCCCTGAGGGCCACAATAACTATTGTGCAATCCTAGGGCACACTCTGCGGGGGTGGGGAGGCACAGTGACTGTCGGGAAGACTCGGGGGAGCATATTCGTGTGCCCAGGCAAGTGCGAGAGGGTGGAGAAAGGGGATGGATGAGGCAGAGGGAGAAGACAGGAAGAGAAGAGAGAGGAGGGAGGGAAGGACGGCAGAGGGAGGAGGAGGAGGAGGAGGAGGGAAGAGAGACGGAAGGAGAAAGTAACAGGGGCAGGGAGCCGTCCATCAGGGACACTGAGCAAGGAGGATTAGTCAAGGTCCTCTGTCCCTTGGCCCCCAAAACCTGCCTGGGTGACTTTTGTACAAATAAGACATCAGCATGTCAGTCATCCTGGTGGGCCTGTGCCTGCCTAGGGCTGGACTGCCAAGGCTAACAGGGAGGAGCAGGCAGGCTGTGGCCGAGGGGCACAGTGCATGGGCGAGTGTGCGGGTGGAATGTGGGCGGCTGTGGAAGGCTGTGTGAATGTCCTGATGGCCGGAATGCCATGTGAGCACCTGTGGGTCGGTATATATGTCTACCTGCACCAATGAATGCAGTGGTGTGTCTATTAGTGTGGCTGGTCCTAAGAGTGGACCTAAGACTTGTGTGAAATGTGGGGCTCATGAGAGGGTCAGTATGTGAGATGGAGACAGGAATGCAAGAGTGAGTCCCCTTAGGGGTGTCACAGGGAGTATTTGTACATTTGGGGGAAGAGTGCATTATCGATGTGAATGGGAAAGAGCAATCCCTCCCCACAGGCGCGGGCATAAGCGTAAGGGTACTACGGAGGAAGAGCAGACCTGAATCACGGGCAGCACCCTCTTCTCAGGCTGGTCCTGCTGACCTCTGACCTCGCTACCCCATCACTGCCTCACTCCCTGTATTCCTGAGCACTCTGGGTCCTAAGCAAAGGCTGGGCTGCTCCTAGGAGCCGGGGTCAGGGAAGGCTGCACACAGCAAAGTTAGCTGAAAATCTCGCTCAAGTCTCCTCAGCAGCCCAGGCTCTGACACCTTCCTCTCTCAGCAGCCATCGGATGAGCTGGTGACTTATGATTCTGAACTATACCAACGCCAAACTCAAGACTACTACCCCTTCATTAGCAGTGATGGAGACAGCCATAGTGGTGAGTACATCGCCCAGCACACACATCCCTGCCTGGGCTGGACACTGAGCATGCCCTGGGGCTGGAGAGAGACAAAGACTCCAGAGGCTACTTGGAATTCCGAGACAAAGATGGAGGCAGCTATCTCATCCCTGTGTCCAGCCCATAACTTCTGCCCAGCCATTATCATGAACATCTTCCCTGTGTCAAGGGCAAATGTCTTTCTCATTTACCTTGTCTGATCCTGAGGACTTTTAGAAGAATAGATTTATTTTCCTACAATACATTCTGGCTGTCGTTTCCCTTTCCCTAATTTCCCAGATACTCTCTATCTCTCCACCACCCAAATCTATACCTTCTCTTCCTCACTAGAAAACAAATAGGCACCTAAAAAATAAGATAAAATAAAAACAAACCAACCAGAATGGGATAAAACAATTAAACAGAAAAAAGAGCCAAAGAAAAAGCACAAGAAACACATATAAACATAGAGAGTATCTCTGCGAGTTTGGGGCCAGCCTGGTCTACAGAGAGAGTTCTAGGACAGCCAAGGCCCTGTCTCCTGGACAGAGAAGCCCTGTCTCCAAAAACCAAACCAACCAACCAACCAACCAACCATAGAGTCACATACATTCACACATACAGAAGTCCCATTAAAACACAAAACCATAACACTAACAGTGAGGCACCCAGACAAAGCACTGAGACAAAAGCCCTCTAAAGACACACTAGGTTTGTTTTGTGTTGACCATCTACTGCTGGGCGTGAGACCTGCCCTAAGTATGAAGCTCCATTGAGGAAAACTTTAGTTTTCCTCTGTGAACTGTTAAGGTTCAGAGGTAGCTTCTGGGTTACGGATGGAGTCTTTGATCCACTCCCCCTCGGGCACTGGGACCCTGTCTGGCTTAGACCTGTGCTGGCATGGGGACTTTTTAACAAATGAGGACAGGTCGGGAGCCAGAGTGACGTGACTAGCCCAGTGGATGCTGGTCCAGGCGGTCTACCCCATGCCTGTTCTTTTTCCTGACCGCTCATTCCACTTCTTCCTCTTTTCTCATGGTCCCCCTTTCCTTGTCTCGTGCTCACATGGCATTCTGGCCATCAGGACATTCACACAGCCTTCCACAGCTGCCCACGGTCCACCCGCACACTCGCCCATGCAACATTGTGCCCCTCGGTCACAGCCTGCCTGCTCCTCCCTGTTAGCCTTGGCAGTCCAGCCCTAGGCAGGCACAGGCCCGTCAGGATGACTGGCATGCTGATGACTTATTTGTACAAAGGTCACCCAGGCAGGTTTGGGGAGCTGAGCGACAGAGGGCTTTGACTATCTAAAACTCCCTTTGGTGAGCCTCCCTGCCTTGATGTGTGATAGTGACCTTCTCACTTGCCACCACTGAGATTTGGGGCTTAATCATTCTGTTCCTAAGAGGCTTAGCAACATTTTTCTGTCTTCTACTAGATGCCAGAAAGGCCACCAATCATGACAACCATCTCTCCAGTCCCTCCCTGCTTGATAGTCTCTGATCATTCCTTGTTGAGTAGACACCAAGGCCCCCAAATCTGTTGGAGGTAGGGGCAAGGCCTGGCCTCAAGTGTTCACCCAAACCCAGCCTTGCTCTGCAGCAAGTTCAGGGCAGATGGATGAGACTTTAGTGGCTGGAACCTGGGCAGGGAGATACCAGGCTACCATAAATGGATCTTGGCTTCCAAGAAGCATAGTCATGTTGTTCCAGACAGGACTCTTGGTATTCTCCATGATGCCTGAGTCTGGAGACTGAAAGTCAGAGAAATGCCGAGTGCCACAGCTGAGGAAGGCCTCACACCTGACAGCCACAGCCACGGCTGTCATGCAGTTAGGGCATTTTTGTCTGGATGCTAACCCTTGAGAACACCTAGCATCCAGTGTGAAATTCTCCTGGAAGTGTACTCTACTGGGTGGTACATCCACTCAAGGGCACAAGCTTCTTTCAGATCTCCAGTTTTAGAAAGGCTTTCAAATGCTCTCTTTTGTTCTTAAATGTATTCAAAGTGTTTAAGAAATACACACTCCCTGGGAGAAGTCCAGATAACATAGGCTCTTTCTCATCCTACATTATCCCTAGTTGTTCCCCAAGGACCAGGTCTGAGTGGCACCGGACAACACACCGGCCCCTCCAGGGGCAGTTGGAAGGCCAAGCACGGTCCCTCTGGGTTTAAGGAGGGCGCCCCCTGGAGGCCTTGGCCAGGCAAGTGCAGCAGAGCTCTGAGCCCCTTTATCGGCAGGGCTGCTTTTTCCTAGGCCTAATCCCATGTTCAGGCTCCGGGGTTTGGAGGCATTTACTTCAAGTCTTTGGCCACTTCAGTTTTGTCTTTGTAGAGTTTCCCAAATATCTAGAAACCAAATGGGGCTGGGACTGGGCAGATGGAGTGAGCCCTTCACAGGAAGCCTGGGTTTCTTTGGCTCAGGGTCTAAGTGGGTTCTTTGTATCTGGGGTAGGGCTATAGGAATGACTCATGGTCATCATGGAATCCTCCTTAAAGTACGAGCCCAGAATTCCATCAGACACTCCTCCAGTGTTTCTGTCCATTCCCACACCTTGCCTTCATCTGAGTATGGGTGCCGTCCCTAATATCTACCGGAAGTTACTATTATCAGACTCACGGAAGTCTTCTGTCCTTCCCATCCTCCCACTGATTCTGCCTGCCTTCTGCGTCCACACTTTAAGAAAGTGGAAAGACTTTGGGGTGGGCCGGTCTTCAGTCCTAACTCCACTGACTCACCAGCTCTGTCTCTTTAACACAAGCAGCAGAACCTCTCCGAGTGCCCCCTCCTTATCTGTAAAATGGAGATCATGGAAGAACCTCAGAATTGTAACAGGCCAATGAGGTGACATGTGTCCTCTATGAGGCTGCGTGTACCATGCTGGTGGGGAGGGGGGCAACATTCAGTACTTGTTGTTAGCATGGCTGTACCCGACACAAGCTGCTAGGTCTTTTGTGGTTCTCAGCCTTCCCAATGCTGTGACCTTTTAATACAGCTCTTCATGTTGTGGTGACTCCGCAACCATAAATCTATTTTGTTGCTTTTTCATAGCTGTAATTTTGCTGCTGTTATGAATTGTAATCTAAGTATCTGATTTAGCTGATAGCTGATATTTGACCCCCAAAGGGGTCATGACCCACAGGTTGAGAACTACTGAGCTAGGGGCATGGGCGGGCAGAGGTCTCTGTGATCTGGATGACAGCCATCTATCCATCCATACATCCACACCACCCTCAGTTCATTCATACATACATACATCCCTCTGTCCATCCGTTCGTCTGTCCACTCACCCATCTATGCATTTACCCATCTACTACCCACCCCATCTGCTCAGTCTCCCATGTAGCCACCCCACTCACATCTATTCTTCCAACTACTTGCCACTCAATTTACACATCCCCTTCTCTACTCATCAATGTGCGCAAGCCCTGCTCACAGAGCGTATGGTCAGGGGAGCCTTTCAGAGAAAAATGACTGAGCTAAAATCTAGGTGAAGAGAAGGGACCATGCATGTGAGGTAGATGGGGACAAAGAAGGACAAATTCAAGAATAAGAAGCCCTCAGCAGGGACAAAGGCCTCAGAGACCAGGAGACAAAAATGAAGCCAAAGTGCCCACTGAGGGGCAGATCAAAACAGGCTCAAAGGCCACGTAGGAGTGGGAATCGTACCCTGTGCTTTCACATTTGCTAGGCTAGCCCTCTGGCAATGAGCCACAGCAGCCCTACTGCAGAGTTCCCAACAGGGAAATGAATAACCTTAAGTGTGCCGAAAATGTAAATACACTTGCTATTTTTCTATTTACTTTGTGCACGCATGTGTGTGTTCGTCTGTTTGTAGGCAGAGAACAACTTGTGGGGCATTAAATACATTTTAAATACTTAATTTGTAACTATTAAAATGACAAATATTCAGGGCTAGATGGTTCAGCACGTCAGAGCACTAGCTGCTCCTGCAAAGGACCCAAGTTTGTGCCTCACAGATGTCTGTAACTCGTGAACATCACATATGCACATGGTGCATTGACATGCATGCAGACAAAACACATAGATATAAATAAATCTTCAAGGTCTCGGTACCGCAGTGTAAGAAATAGAGCATATCAAGCAAATCCTTCCCTCTCCCATCTCCCTGCTGCTGATGGTACTTTCTGTTTTGCAGAAACTTTGTAGTACATCTATGTTCCTGTGTGTCTGATGCTGTTAGTATGTCTAGTCAGCTTCTCCGTCTCTTCCTTCACAGCACTGGAATTACAACTGGCTGCCAGCTTCACTAGAATTTATGTGGGTACTAGGAGGTGAACCTGACTGCTCATGGTTGGATGCCCCTGGCTTTATCCACTGAGCCATCCCCCGGCCCCATACCGAGGGCCCTCTAGCAGTCAAGCAGGGATGGATCTGCTTGGTGTTCCCAATTTGAGACATGTAACCTGTTCATGCAGGCTGTGAAGAGGACTTGTTGTTGTTGTTTTGAAATGTTTTTTCCCATGTAGCTCTGGCTGTCCTGGAGCTCACTCTGTAGACCAGGCTGGCCATGAACTCACAGAGATTCACTCGCTTCCAGTGCTGGGATTAATGGCATACGTTACCACGCCAAAGAGAAAACCATTTGACAACAGCCATTCACAACAGCCATGCTCACATTTCTGTAGGCTTCCTCTCCACTGTTATATGGTAATTCATTTGAACAGAAGTGCCCATTATGATCATGTGACACTTGGCCTCTGCTAGCCTGCTCTAGGAATACTGTTGAGAGGCAATGACAGCCCAGCTGGCTATGTGGGGAGTCTTGTCTGTGTCTTAGCTTTTCCATAATGACACCCACTTTTCAGGACTATTATAAGAACAGAGTGAGTCACTATATGGAAAAAGCCCAGAACAAGCCTTCTAGCGGGTGTCCTACCAGGAGCTCCAGTGAGGCCATGTGGGAGGTGAGGAGAGGCTGAGCTAGGGTGCTGTCTCTCCTCCTGACCATTCCTGGCTTTCATCCGGTAAGCAGCAGCTTGGCTATGTCAAACTTCTGCTAGAAATGTGAAAGCATTTCTCTACCCTCTCCCAGTTATTTCAATTTCTCCCAGGATGTCTGGCACCATTCCATGGTGTTCCTTTTTTTATACTCTAGGTTTGTTTGTTTTTCTTTTTCTTTTTCAAGACAAAGCTTCTCTGTGTATCCATGGCTGTCCTGAAACTCACTCTGTAGACGAGGCTATCCTTTGGCTCAGGGATCCACCTGCTTCTGCCTCCCGAGTGCTGGGATTAAAGGTGTATGCCACCACTCCAGCTATAATCTAGATTTTGATTTTATTTTGTTTTTTTAAAGTTGTGTATCCCTGGAAGTCCTTTTTGTTTTTCCTCTCTCCTTACCTTCCTCCACCCCCTTTTCCCACCCCTTTTTTTCTCTCTTTCTTGGATCTCACCATATACTCAGGCTAACCTCAAGCTAACCCTGCCACAGCCTTCCAAGAGGCAGAAGTAGGGGTGTTCACCACCACATGCGACAATTTTAAATTGTCACACTGGCTGCTGGGTGAGCAGCAGACAGAAGGGGGACCCAGAAAAACAGGCATTGCTCTAGCATTTTCCTAATGCAGGACACAGTGGAGGCTCAGGCAAGAGTGGTGGCAATAGAGACAGGACTGGACATAAGGCTGGGGAGGTGTCTCAGGAGGGGAGATTGCTTGCTATACAAGCCTAAGGACCAGAGTCGTAATCCCAACATTTACCTAAAGCCAGGCATAGCTAGCAATGGCCGTAACTCTAGCAGGAGGGTCAGATCCTGAGGGCTTCCTGACCAGCCATTCTAGTCAAAATGGGCAAATGTCTGCTCCAGTGAGAGACTCTTTCTCTTTCTCTCTTCTCCTCCTCCTACTTAGGTAGAGTCTCACTATGTAGACCAGGCTGGCCTTGAACTCATTATGTAGACCAGGCTGGCCTTGAACTCATTATGTAGACCAGGCTGGCCTTGCACTTGGAAAGATCTGCCTGTCTCTTCTCAAGTGCTAAGATTAAAAGTGTGCACTGCCTTGTCCAGGAAGAGATTCTGCTTCAAAGAGAAAAAAAAGGTGTAAAATGATAGAGAAACATCTCCCTCTGGCTTCTGCATGTGCAGACTCATCCTCATACACACATACATGCAACACACACACACTGAAACAAACAAACCGGTTAGATATACTCATATTAGAGGTTTTGAAGGTATCACAAATATACACATAGTATAAAATTTACCATTCTAATCTTCTTAGATTACATCAATTATCTATCTATCTGTCTGTCTGTCTGTCTATCATCTATCTATCTATTATCTACCTGCCTAGCTCCATATGTGTGGACATGCATGTGCCATAGCATGAAACTCAGAGTCAGTTCTCGCTGTCCATCATGGGGTCCTAGGGATCAAACTTATGTAGTCAGGCTTGGTGACAAGCGCCACTGTCAGGCCACAAATCATCTGAATCATTCAAGAGGACAATGGTTGCTGGTAAAATACATTCACAGAGGCTGGGCATGTGGGCATGGTGATTCATGTCTGCAGTTCCAGCACTTGGGAGACCAAAGACAGGATTGGGAGCTCAAGGTCAGTGTCTAAGTGGGTTCAAGGCTAGCCTGAGTTACTAGGCTCTGTCTCAAACAAAAGAAAACAAAACAAAAATGCGTTCACATTGCTATGTATCCGTCACCATTGCCTTTTGAACTCATCTTACCAAAATGAAAACCTGTGCCCATTAAATAACTTCCCATCCCCAACCTGCCAGCCTACACTCCACTTCCTTCCTTCCTTCCTTTTTTCTTCTCTCTCTCCCCTGCTCGCTCTCTCTCTCTCTCTCCCTCTCTGTTTTTGTTTGGTTTTTCAAGATGGAGTTGCTCTGTGTAGCTCTGGATGTCCTGGAACTCACTCTATAGGGCAGGCCTTGAACTCAGGCCTGCATCTGCCTTCCGAGTGCTGGGATTAAAGGTGTGAACCACACTGCTCACACCTTCCTTCCTTCCTTCCTTCCTTCCTTCTTTGTTTCTTTTTAAGTTTTTTCAAGAGAGGGTTTCTCTTTGTAGCTTTGGAGCCTGTCCTGGAACTCAGTCTCTAGCCCAGGCTGGCCTTGAACTCACAGAGTTCTGCTTCTGCCTCCCAAGTGCTGGGGCTAAAGGCATGTGCCACCACTGCCCAGCCCCCTCTACTTTCTATCTCTATGGATTTTATTACTTTAGTGCCTCCAATAAATGGAATCATACTGCAACTTTCTTTTATAACTGACTTGGTTCACTATCCGAATGTCCTCAAGATTCACCCATGTTGTAGCACATACAAGAATTTCTCTCTTTTTAAAGGTTAAATAATATTTCACTATAAGAGTACAGTACATTTTGGAAGGCAACTATGCTCACTACCAAGACCACTACATTTTGCTTAATGGCTCATCGTTGATGGATAGATACTTCTGCTGTTTCTACTTTCTGGCTATGGTGAATAATGCTACGATGCCCATGGGTTTACATGATCTCATTAGGACTCTGTCTTATATTCATTTGAATGTGCACTCACAAACGAACTTGATGAACTTGCACGGTCCTATGATAGTTCTTGTGTGTGTATATGTTAAAGATTTATTTATTTTTGAAACAGGGTCTTACTTTATAGCCCTGGCTATCTTGGAACTCACCATGTAGACATCACTGGGCTCAGATTCATAGAGATCCACTTGCCTCTGTCCTACCACACCAGGCCGTTTTGTTATTATTATTTGCATGTAGTAGGGGTGTGTGTGTGTATTTGTGCGTGAATGCAGGTGTCTATGGATGTCAGAGGTGTCAGATACCCTGCATCTGGAGTTACTGACAGTTACTGAGTGCTGCTGTGGGTGCTGGGAACTGAACTCAGGTCCTCTGGCAGAGCATCGAGTGCTCATCAGCTGGTTCCCGGTTTTCTTTGAGGAGCTGCTGTGCTATCTTTGCTAATGAAGCAGCAGCTTTACAATCCCAACTGCAGCGCACACTTGCCATTTCCTGTTGCTATTGTTGGCTTTCGAAAACAGTAGTCACCAGTCTGGAGTTTATTCCCACAGCCCTCTGACCAGCCTCTAACCCTTCTTTGTGACTGTCCTTCCCCCATCTCAATTCACTTCTCCATCTAATAACTACACCAAGTGTCTATTCCGTGCCAGGCTAGATGCTGTGGGTGAATGGGACATAGGAATTGCCAGATTCAGCTCTGTGTCAGGGGAATAATTAAAACCCCAATAACCAAGATACATATCAGCAAGAAACACAGCCTTCTGCTCTCTGGGCCTCCTCAACACATCTACAGGCTCTTGGGGAGGGGCACTGGCCCACAGTGATAGTAATTTCCTAAGTATTTTTTCGGGTGGGAGGTGTCTTTCTTCATTCCTTCTCTTTGATTTTTGTTGTTTTGTGTTTTGTTGAGACATGGTTTTATATAACTTGGGCTAGCCTTGAACTTCCTATTTATCTTAGGCAGATCTTGATGTTCTCTTTTGTAAGGATTTGCTTTTATTGTTTTAATTGTGTGTGTGTATATATGTGTGTGTGTGTATATATGTGTGTGTGTGTATATGTGTGTGTGTGTGTGTGTGTGTGTGTGTGTGTCCTCAGAGGTCAAGGGTGTTAGATTCCTTAGAGTTCAAGATATAGGTTGTTCTGAGCTGCCTGACGTGGGTGCTGGGAACTGAACTCAGGTCCTTTGGAAGAAGAGTGCTTTTAACCTATGAGCCATCTCTCCAGTCCCTCATCTTCTGTTTTGAGAGTACATTGGCTCTTCTGAGGATAGCCTGGAGCTTCAGGCTGGGGTTTTTCAGCTGAGCGAAGGTCATCTGAGTGACTCTCAGATTTGATGTTTTGTAATCTGAATATCACTTTGATTTTGTCCTAGTAACAACTAAATAAAACTAGGGATGAGGATGTAGAAAAATAAAAGACCAAGACAAATGGATTCCCAGGTGTGGTGGCCCTCACTTACCATCTCAGCACAGGAGGCCAGCCTAGGCTATATATCTAGACCTTGTCAGAAAAAAATAAAAAAAGCTAGTGAGCTCCTTTTTGGCTGAGTGGCTGGGTGAGTTACAAATGGCTGACAGGTAGATGGAAGTTGGATGATGGGTGGTTAACTGTTGGATGGACAGATGTGTAGAGAAAGATGGAAGTAGAAAGATGGCGGTTTTCAGGGTCACCATTGGCCTTCCTTAAAGCTGACACTACTTACATCAACAGTCCTGATCCCAGAGCTGGCACAGTATAGTAAGAGTTCAGCCTCTGCAATGGCACAAAAGTGGGTCTCAATCACGACACCCCAATACCAATAACTACTGTAGACAAAGGACTTAGCTTCCTTTCTCCCCTCCCTTCTCCTTTTAAACTTTTGAGATAAGGTGTCTTCATGTAGCCCTGGCTGTCCTGGAACTTGCTATGTAGAGCAGGCTGGCCTCCAACTCACAGAGATTCACCTCTCAAGTGCTGGATTAAAGGCAGGATTTAACCTTTTGAGTTACAGCTTCCTTAACTGCCAAAAGGAAGGGTCCACTCTAGCGTCTCCCTCCTCAGTGTTAGAGTACGGGTTAGAGATAAAATGAGCTACATTCCTAGCCTGATGTCTGGTTCACTGTGAGTTAGCATCAGGGGTCCTATCAACCACTGAGCACTTCTGCATGGTGGATGCCAACAGGCTGTGGACATGGTGACACTCTCTGAAGAGCTGAGAGTTATGATAGCAGTGTGTTTGGGTAGCCTCTCGGCAGAAGGCAGAACAGAACAATAAAGAGACAAAACAAAGGTGAAACTGCATTCATGTGGGGTGGTGGCACATGCTGGTAATCCTGGCACCTGGGATACAGACACAGGAGGACCAAGGCTTCAAGATCATCCCCTGCTATAATAACAAGTCTGAGGCTAGCCTGTGCTAAATAAGATTCAGAGAGCGAGAGAGCAAGAGAGCGAGAGAGCGAGAGAGAGAGAGAGAGAGAGAGAGAGAGAGAGAGAGAGAGAGAGAGAAAGAGAGAGAACTATCTAAAGCCAGCATTCAAATCTGTAATAAAGCAAGATGATCACCATAAATTAAAGGTTATCCTAGACTACATGGTAAGTTCTGGGCCAGCCTGGGATATAGAGTAAGACACAAGAAACAGGGTTGAGGAGGCCAGAAATGCTAACCTTTGTTCTCTGAATGATTTCTTTAATATTCTCTCTGGGATCCCATATTTGGAATGAGTTTGCCTACCAGACTGTCGGTTACATAATTGCTTGGGCACCCAAACCAAGGGAAAAGTGAGGTTCTGAAACCATCCTCGCTCAGGGAGTCTTGGCCATCACTCAGGAGACTGAGACAGGGGGCAGTCTTAGGTTCCCCTGGCGGTGCTTTGCACTCCTGTTACCCACAACAGTTTTGGGGAATGCTAGCCCTAGGCTTCAGATAGCACAGTGAGCAATTAGAGGTGTGGTGTGTTTGGAAAGAGGTAGGCCAGAAGCCTTTCAGCCCACACCTAGAGAGCTGCAAACGTTCCAAGGCTTTTGTCCCTGGAGCTGGAGTGGGCCGGGGGAGGGGCAGGGGAAGACAAATGGCCAGAAAGGTGCTGAAGGTGTGATGAAGAGGAGGGTCTGCAACTCAAGTCCCAGAGCCTGCTCTGTTCTTTCAGGTCTAGTGACTTTTGCTTTTGGACCTGGGTCTTGAACTCAGGACTTTGTGCATGACAGATAAGTGCTCTGTCACTGTGCTATAACTCTAAACTTTCTGAGATAAAATCTTGCTTTCTAGCCCAAGATGGCCTCAAACTTTAAAAAGCATATTTTTAATTCTCTCTCCCTCTCTCTCTCTCTCTCTCTCTCTCTCTCTCTGAGTGTGTGTGCATATGCAGTCATAGGAATCCAGAAGAGGGTGTTGAATGTTCTGGAGCTGGGGTTATAGGAGGTTGAGAGTTGCCACGAGGGTCCTGGGGACTCCTAACCACTGAACTACTTCTCTGGACTCAGCCTCCAAAACCTTTGTTTCTGAGACAAAGTGTAGACATGACCTGGAACTTGACTTGTGGACGAGGGTGGTCTTGAACTTACAGAGATCAGTCTGCCTCTGCCTCTGGAGGGCTGAGATCAAAGGTGTGTGCCATCAGGCCCAGCTTGCCTTTGGTCTCTTTCCTCTACTTTCTGGTTATTGAGGCTGCACATGTGCTGGCAAAGCCTTTCAGGATAAGCTAGCCTCGAGGGTGTGAAGATTCTTCCTTTGTGCCAGGTTTTTTTCCTAAGCACTCCACAGGCGTCGGACAACTCATTTATTCCTCACAGCAAATGGATAATAAGGTCATAAATTATTAGCCCTATTCAGATGAGGCAACCGAGGCCCAGGACCATGCAACAGTAGATGTTGCAGCCAGGGTTTGGATGCAGCTGCAAGGCATGAGCTCTTTCTTCTCTGTGCACAGTCTCCTAGAGACGGGTCCCTGCTGCCTGACTCAAAAGATGTTTCACAGGAGCAAGGTCTTGGTAACGACCTCTGAAATGGGGTAAGAGGCTTGGTGGAAAAAAAAGTCTAGGGTCAGAACCCAGCACCCCTGGGCAGTCTAGGGTCAGAACCCAGCACCCCTGGGCAGGATGAGGAAAAGCCAGGCTTGTGATCCCGAACCCCAAGGTCACTAGTTCAAACTCAGCCTGGGTGAGACCCTGTCTCAAGACCAACAAGGATGAGTAAAATATCTCATTTGGCAAAGGCACTTCTTGGCCCCAACTCCTGAAGGCTGTCCTCTGACCTCCACACATGCACAACACATTTGCTCCCCCAGTAAATAACGTGATTTTAAAAAAGTGTCCTGTATTGCCTAGTGCATAGCTGGAAAGCATATGCCATGTCTTAGGGGAGTGTGGCTAAGGACGTGTTTGTATGAGAGACAGAAGGATGATAGGCATGCATGCCTGCGTGTGCACACATGTACATATGCACATGTACATGGTTTCTGGTGGACTTGCCCTAGCCCGGCACCGTCCATATTCCTTCTTTAGGTCATGTAAGAAAATCCCTTTCTTCCCACCACCTTTTCATTCTTTCATTCACCTTTTTTTCTTTCTTCTTATTAAATGTATTTATTTATATATGCATGTGCGTGTGCGACAGTATGTATGTGAAATTCTGAAGACAGCTTATAGGAGCTGGCTTTTCCTCCCACTCTGTAGGTCCTGGGACTTGAACTCAGATTGTCATGGCGGTAAGAGTGTTTAACCAGCTGAGCCATCTCACTAGCCCCATACCATATTTTCTTTTGGAACTCAAACTGTGCCCAAGAAATTCCTTGGCAACAATTTTTGTTCGTGGAAAAGGTACCCTGAGAAACCACACCATGGATCTTCCCAGGACTATGTTACTACTTCCTGGAGTTGGGTCCACCCTGCCACAGACACCAGACACCCACAGGGGCTTTCTGGGGAAATCTGTTCCTTCAGCTTCCGGGAAACCTGGGTGTGGCTACCCCTGGCTGTGGCTTTACAGAAGCAATGCCCATAGGTTTGGCAAACTCTGGTGTGTGAGAAATGTCAGCCCTGTGACTTTGCAATCATACCCTGATCATATGACAAGGACCCATGCTTGTGACTTTAGGTAGTCTGGAGTCTGGAAGGTCAGAGGCAGGGAAAGGAATCGGCTTTTCCAAGGCCTGCTCTGGGTCTAGAAGCCCTATGGATGTGAGCTAATTTGTATTCTCTCAGACGATAATGCCAGCTATTTTATGGGCGGGTCCACTGTGGCCAGAGAGGCCTAGGCCTGTGCTGAGGTCACAGAGATAACCAATGGCAAAGCCAGGATTTAGACTTGGGCTCAGAAGAAGCCTGTGTGTCTCTGGGCCCAGTCCCAGGGTAAGAAAACAATACTGGGCATGACTAGAGACCCAGGACCAGGCTCTACCACGGTTAAGGACTTTAATCTTGGCATGTTATAGGAAACCTCTCTAGGCCTGAGTCCTTTCTATAAAATAACAGTGTAGTACATGAAATTATAGAAGCTGATTAATGTAAACTCTCGGACCAGTCTGAATGATTGTTTTAAGTTTTTGCCTGTTCTGGCACCCTGGCTCACCCCTCTTCCTTGGCTGTCCCACAGATCATTACTGGGACTTCCCCACACACCATGTCCACAGTGAGTTCGAGAACTTCCCTGAGAACCACTTCACGGAGCTGCAGAGTGTGCAGGCCCCGCAGCTACAGCAGCTCTATCGTCACATGGAGCTGGAGCAGATGCATGTCCTCGATACCCCCATGGCACCACCCCACGCTGGCCTCAGCCACCAGGTGCGTGCTGCTGGCTGTCCTCTGTCCCCTCGACCTTCAGGCCTGTGGTAAAGCATGGGAGCTTTGCAGGAAGTTGACATAGGCTCTTACTCAACGTGGCTTCCTGCTCCACAGAGTCAACGGCAGCTGGTACCCCAACGGCTGTGCTGACCTCCTGACTGACCTTATGAACCCACATCTTTATCTCACAGAGGATGGACAGACTCCATATGACCTCCTAGCCACCCTTGCCCACCCATTCCTGTTTGTGAGCCCTTAGGTTACTCTGATTACAGTCCCCATAAACTATCTCTTCACGTACCCAGTATCCAAGTCACTGAATGCTGGCCTCTACCAACCCCCTGGCTACCCATTGATCTTTATTCTGACCCTTCAGGGACCCTAATCCCAACCAGTGACCTCCATCCCCCCTCACTGACTTCCACTGCCCTTTCATTGGCTCATCACCCCTTATTAAGCTCCACTTACTTCCTTATAACCAGCTCACTGCTCCCCAGCACACCCCCTCCATTCCTAGTCCAAATGGCCTCTTGGTATGCATGAGAATAAAACATACCTTTGCCTGCCTTAAACAGAGGCCACAGTAGGAAGGGTGCTAGGCTTAATAACTAGCAACCCATTGCACCATGACCCGAATTGCTGAGATCTGGCCCAGACTGTGGTTTTCCCTTCTCAGTCTTACATCCCCCGTTGACCGTTCCCCAGCACAGCATCTCTCACTCAGCCAACCCCTGCTGCAGCCCCGTCTACCCATCATTGACCTCTAGCCCTTTCTTCCCTTCGCAGGTTTCCTACATGCCCCGGATGTGCTTCCCTTATCAGTCCTTGTCCCCAGCCCACCAGCAGAGCTCAGACGAGGAGGAGGGTGAGAGGCAGAGCCCCCCATTGGAGGTGTCTGATGGAGAGGCTGATGGCTTAGAGCCTGGGCCAGGCCTTCTGCATGGGGAGACAGGTAGGGTCCAGCCCCCGATCCAGTTGACCCTAACTGCATTCACAACTCTTGCATATCCCCAGCCAAGGCCACCTGGTCCAGCAGTCTCAGAATTGTGTGTGTGCGTGCACATGTGTGGTTGTGGATGCTTCCCTACTGTGCAGATCTCTAAGTCTGTGTTGTGAGTGAACAGGCATCTCTTCCAAGTGTGTGAAGGTCTGTGTATGTGTACATCAGTATTAAGTGAGTTTGTGAATGGGAGACTGTGTATGTGTAAAGGCCTGAGTGTGTATGGGCCTATGAGTGTGGTGGGGCTTGTGAGCATGTGAAGGCCTATGATTATGTGAGGGTCTGTGGGTGTGTGTAGGCCTGTGGGTGTGTGATGGACTGTGAATACATGAGGGCTTGTGAGTGTGAATGCCTGTATGTGAGGGCCTGTGGATAGGCATGTGGATATGTGATTGTAAATATGGATATATGTATGGGTGGATATGTGTGAAGTGTAGGTACGAGGAATGTATACACAGAGGCATGTGTACGTGAGTGTGAGCTCGTACGTGCGTGCTAGCACCTACCACAGTCAGCGGCTGCTGAGAGGGTTCTTGGCAAGTCCTTGCATCCCATCTACACCCCACCTGAGTGCCCCTCTGCCGCAGGTAGCAAGAAGAAGATTCGCCTGTACCAGTTCCTGCTGGACCTGCTGCGCAACGGCGACATGAAGGACAGCATCTGGTGGGTGGACAAGGACAAGGGCACCTTCCAGTTCTCATCCAAGCACAAGGAGGCGCTGGCGCACCGCTGGGGCATCCAGAAAGGCAACCGCAAGAAGATGACCTATCAGAAGATGGCGCGCGCGCTGCGCAACTACGGCAAGACCGGCGAGGTGAAGAAGGTCAAGAAGAAGCTCACCTACCAGTTCAGCGGCGAGGTGCTGGGCCGCGGAGGCCTGGCCGAGCGGCGCCTGCCACCCCACTGATCGCCCGCACAGCCCGCCAGGCCCCCCGGCCCTCGCGGCCATAGCATTAACCCCTCGCCGGGCCCGGACACAGGGAGGACATTCCCAGGGCCGAGGCAGGACTGGGGCCCCGGCCCCGCTCTCCCCCGCCCCGCTTCGCCTCCCACCAGGACTGTAGCCCGGACCCTACACGAGGGTCAGCCTGGCTTAGTGGCCACGGTGCTTCTTTGGGAGTCTGGCGTCGGTACTTCTTTGTATATTGAATGCTCTTTTTACGGCTCTTCGTTTTCCTACCTCCCCACCCCTTAGCCTTTCAAAGAGCAGTAAACTTATTCTCAGCTATTCACCCAGTGCAGAGTCTCATTCAAGAGTTCGTGTGCGCCTAGTTCAGGGTGCACTCCTTGTGCACAGACGTCTTCCTTTTTGTTTGTCCAGAGAACAAAAATTCAAAGCCAGATCCTGGAGACATGGGTGGGAACTGTAGATACACAGAGGTTGTTTCTAGTGAAGCAAGTCCTGGGCTGTTAATCAGGACTAGGGATCCTGTTGAAAGGCCCTCTTCACCAGTGAAGCTTGAACTCATGATCTTCTGAGTTAGATGTGATCCAGCACTGATGGTGGTGAGGATAGCACAGGTATTCTGATCATTCAGCATTTCCCCATTTTACAGACCGGGAAACTTACTCTCATAGCAGTTAAATAACTGGGGAGCAGCCAACCTGGGTTCACTCCAGGGCTGCCCATCACTCCAGTGCAGGGTAGAAGCTCCACTTACTGGAAGAGGAAATGCTTCGCATAGCATTCAGGACATTTGGTTTGTGAGCCTAGCCTTAAAGGCTGAGCCCCGTCTCTACCCAGCTGCAAAGCATTCTTAACAGAAACTTCACAGGCAAAACCTACGAGTCTCTCCTGCACAAACTTTGCTTCAATGGACTTTGCTCCTAGGGGAGGCAGACAAGGGATATCTGTAAACATCTTGCTTCATTCAGGTGATGTAGGCAAAAATGGAGTGAGGAAATATCCCAAAGCAGTCTGCACACCTCGGGAAACACAGCCCCTAGAATGTGATTGTAGGGAAAGTTCTCTGCACACCTCCTGGGCATATGGAGTCCTCCACATGATGCACCCTAGTCAGGCTGTAGAGCCTCAAGAGAAAGCTATAGGAGATGAGCTAAGGATAGCCCAGTGGTAAAGCAGTGGGGTGTTTGTTTTCTTGAGACAGGGTTTCTCTGTGTATCCCTAGCTGTCCTGGAACTAGATCAGGCTGGCCTTCAACCCAGAGATCCTCCTGCCTCTGCCTCCTGAGTGCTGGGATTAAAGGTTTATGCCATCACTAGGTCGATGAGCAGTGGTTTTTATTTATTTTTTAATGTTTATTTATTTATTATGTATACAGTATACAGAAGAGGGCACCAGATCTCAGTACAGATGGTTGAGAGCCACCATGTGGTTGCTGGGAATTGAATTCAGGACTTCAGGAAGAACAATCTTAATCTCTTTTTTTTTTATAATTATTTTATAATTTTTTTTCCTTCTTTATTTTGTATTTATCAAAAAAACAGTAAAAAGAATTTAAAATGCAGAAGAGTTAACAATAACTATACAGAGGATAAGAATCATAAGCATGGCTTATCAAGGGTGGAAATACAAATAAGATTGCTACACATATATTTTCTTTGTGTTCAGCTTTCCCTCTGAATTTTTTTTCCATCCCTGTATATCCTTATTCATATTCTTATTCAAGGTCTCTTCCCCCTCCCAACACATCTGGTCATTTTTCTTCTCTGCAACTCCCCATCCCCTCCCTGGGCAGGGAGCAGACAGTCCTATGGTCCCACTGACCCAATAATGCTTAGATCAGTCTCCACTTCTGGCCAAATCCAGTTCTGTCCCCCCTCCTTCAAGAGTGAGTCAGGTGTTCCTATAGTTGGCAATCTTAATCTCTTAACCTCTGAGCCATCTCTCCAGCCCCCGAGCAGTGGTTTTTAAAAAATATTTTTTTAATATTTATTTTTGTTTTATGTGAATTAGTGTTTTGCCTGCATGCATAACTGTGTAAGGGTGTCAGATCTTGGAATTATAGACAGTTGTTAGCTGCCATGTGGATACCGGGAATCAAACTCAGATCCTCCAGAACAGTCAGTGCTCTTAACCACTGAGCCATCTCTCCAGCCCCTAAAAGTATTTTTGTTATGTTTTAATTCATTTATTTTGTATGCATGTATGTATGTGAGTGTGTGCACACACACCACATCATGTATATGGAGTCAGTTCTCTCCTGGGGATCCCAGGAGTTGGACTCCGGTCATCTATCTGGCTTGGCAACAGATACATTTACTAACTTGAGCCATCTCGTTGGAGGCTTTTAAACATCAGTTGTTTGCTTGATTTTTAAATTTATTTAACTTTATTTTATGTGCATTGCTGTGAGAGGGTCAGATCCTTGAAACTGGAATTACAGACAGTTGTTAGCTGCCATGTGGATGCTGGAAATTGAACCTGGGTCCTCTAGAAAAACAGTCAGTGCTCTTAACTACTGAGCCATCTCTCCAACCCCCAAGCATCAGTTTTCTTAAAACATTTTTTAGATTTTTAGAAAATGTACACGACTGTTTTGCATGTCATGTGTGTTCCTGATGTCTGCAGAGTTTGGGAGAGGGTGCCAGTACCCCAGAGCTGGAGTTACAGATGGTTGTGAGGAAGGTACCTTGTGCATGGAACCCGGGTTCTCTGCAAAAGCCACAAGTGTTTTTAACCACAGAGCCATCTCTCCAGCCCCGCACAAATTCTCTGAAGACTCAGACAGGCATAGTGGTGTATGCCTGGAATAGCAGCATGTGGGAGGTTGAGGCAGGAGGATTGTCATGAAACCGACCTAGATTACTAGTAATAGCTTCACCACACACACACACACACACACACACACACACACACACACGACTTAAGAGTAGGTGATGTAGCTTTAAAGTAACTAAAATTGGGTGGAAATCATGACTGGTAAGTTTCTATTATATGGAAAGTGTTTATGTATGGACTCCCCTTCTGGTGATAAACAATCTAGTCTACTAGTGTTGGTTGGTAGGATCCCCATAATTTACTTTTTCTTCTGTAACATTGAATGAACCCGATGTGAATGAAGGTTACAGGGCAAGAAGGGTGTGTGTGGGGGTGTGAGACTATTCCAGCATTAAGCCTTGGTTAGCCCTTGTGATGTTAGTAAGAGCCGGCTCTGCTTCTGTCTCCTACGTTGGAGGACTTCTAGAGATTGTGTCCCATGTCACCTGCAGGTTCACCTGTCACTTGCCTTGTGGTGACAGTAACTCCCTGCCTGGCCCTAGACTAAGCCCACCCGGGATTCCAAGGCCAGCCCCTTATGGTGCAGCAGTGTATATCAGGGCTCTGCTAATCAAAAGGACAGTCATACCTAGCCCTGGACACCCTCAGCCCAGCACACATACCCTTTATCTATGAGTGTCACAAGCCAAGAGTACCTCCACAGCGTACTTTTCTGCTAGATGGATAAACAGATAAGGTGAGGCTACCTCTGAGGTCCGAAGAGGATTGGAAGGGCAGAAGTCATCCAGTCGTGTTGGGGGATGGAGAGGGAAAGGAGAAGGCAGAGGTCCAAGTGTCTCTATCTCTTCCGTGGAGATACCTCAGCTGGATGGAATTTGTCTATATTTAGCAGGAGGCTGGCAGGGGCCAGATAAGCAGAGATGGGGAGGGGGATGGTTCTCATAAATAGTGAGAACACAGCACACTCTTCAGTTCCCCCTTTGTGGCCTTACCTGCCGGCTGCCTGGTGTGACCATTCTCAGGATGCCTGAGCCAGGGAAAAAACCAGGTAGCTCCACGTGGTGCGGGTTTGCATCTGAATCTGGGGCGGTGGGTGGGTGTACACAGCTTGGGGGCAGGGCTAGGCACCGGGGAAATGAGGCCTCTGGGTCCCAGGAAGGAGCAAAATAGTCTTTTTTGGTCTCTGTCCACTTCTCAGCTTCTTACTCCAGCCCTCCCTTGTCAGGACCACCGAGAGCTGGCTTCACTAAGTTAGGAAGGACCTGGCCAACGCTCCAGTCTATCTTGACCCATTTCTTCTTCAGCCAGGGTTCTCCTTTAGGGAACCCAAATTTAGGGCTCACTGGGCCCCAGAGCACCTTCTGGTCTTGGTGTCTGAATGCGCAGTGTGTGAGGTAGTGATCCTTCCCAGCTCTGAGTATCTGCCACATGAGCCTGACCCCCTAGGGTACTTACACCATACCTGACTCCAGATGTGTGTGTGTGTGGCAGGGAGAAGGGCACATTTTCTTTTCTCTGAAAAAGAACAGGCAAAGAACAGAGAAACTATAGCCCAGGGCCTGGTCAGGTCTGCGCCCTTGCAGAGGTCATTGGGGCAGGGATTCAACCCCCAGCCCCCCGCTACTCCCAGGCTAGTGTTATCTCAGTTGTTCATTCTTAGTCTGAAGCCCTCAGAGGACAAATTTAGCTATACTCCAAGTAGGCAGAGTTCAGGATTGGGGTGGGGGCAGGAATGTGCCAAGAACCCAACGGTATTCCTAAAGAGAAGGAGGATCCAAGGTGGGAATGTCCCGTGTGGTGGTTAGGACAGCTTTCATCTGTGATCGTCTGTCCTGGAACCTCTCCTCACCTGACAAATAAATACGGATGCACCTACTCCGTAGAACTGTTGGAGCATTAATGAGAGGCTCAGAGTGTGCTCTCTGCAGTCTTTTTGAAGAAGGGTGGAAGGGTGGGGTACTAGGGAGCCCAGTCCCCGAAGTATCCATCCGGCTCTTCAGTGTCAGCCTTCAGCAAGAAGCCACGGTCGGTGGAGGTGAGCACGGGCAGTCCTGCTGTGTTCGAGGCTGAGACGGAGAGGGCAGGAGTGAAGGTGCGCTGGCAGCGGGACGGCAGTGACGTCAGTGCCAGTGACAAGTACGGTCTGGCAGTGGAGGGCAAGCGTCACACGCTGACAGTACGAGATGTGGGTCCTGCAGACCAGGGTTCCTACTCGGTCATTGCAGGCTCCTCGAAGGTCAAGTTTGACCTCAAGGTCACAGAGGCAGGTAAGAGTTTGCTGACCTTTTTATTAAGGCTTAAATTCCAGCTGTAACCCTGAGCAGAGAATGGACTCTGGGTGCCCTGGTGATGCTCTAAGCCAAAAATGCTCATTCCACTCTTCTACACCAAGATCTCTCTACACATTCACAGTGGCTGCAGCCCTTTCTCAGTTGTGGAGGTAGGGAAATGTAAGGGTGACATAGGAAGTTCTCTCTTGTAGCAGCCCCACAGTGATGGTCACACCCCGTTAAGAACTTGGTTAGCTATGAGTGTTGGCAGGGAATCTTAAGAGCCGGGGGTGGGAGTGGGGAAGTGGGGGGAGATGCTGGGTCAAGGCCAGAGCTTGCAAGAGGACAGTAGATCTGGAGCAAACATCTGGACACGGAACAGGTGGGCTGTGAGGGTGAGAAGAGCTGCAAGCCAGTATCTCTCACTGGTTCGAGCTCAGTTGCTGAGAGCGACCAGGACACTGCTATGCAGTAAGATACATCTTAGTTTAGGCTGGAGAGATGGCTCAGCAGTTAGGAGCACTGGCTGTTCTTCCAGAGGTCCTGAGTTCCATTCCCAGCATCCACATGGTGGCTCACAATCATCTATAATGAGATCTGATACCCTCTTCTATATACTGTATACATAATAAATAAATATTTAAAACAAAAGATACATCTAAGTCACTGTGGGACACAGGTCTGATGTCTAAGAGAGAGTGTGTGTGGGGTCTCTGGTTAGAAATTGTGCCATGCCCCCACCTCAGCCCCTCCAGAGAAGGCGGAGCCTGCGGCTGCTCCCACTCCTGTGGAGGCCCATGAAGCCCCCAGAGAAGACTCAGCTCCAGCCTCTGAATTAGAAGAAAAAGTCCCAAGTCCTGAAGGTGAAGGGGGCTGGACAATGTGGAACAGGCCAATGGGGGGGAGGGTATCCCAGGGCAGGTCTCAAAGTTTTCTTCACAGGATCAGCCTCAGTAAACCCAGAAGGCTCAGCCCCAGGGAATCAGGGAACCTCAGATGATATTGGCCTCTTTTTGATGCGGCCACAGGATGGTGAGGTGACAGTGGGTGAGTGGAGGCTTCTGTACTCAGAGGTGTTATGGGAAGGAAGCCCCAGAACACCCGATTTCAGCCTGTCACTTCTATTCTACAGGTGGCAGCATTGTGTTCTCAGCCCGTGTGGCTGGGGCCAGCCTCCTGAAACCGCCTGTGGTCAGGTGGTTCAAGGGGAAGTGGGTGGATCTGAGCAGCAAGGTGGGCCAGCACCTGCAACTTCATGACAGCTACGACCGAGTCAGCAAGGTAGGACATCTGGTTGGGGGTACGGAAATCTCTGGGGTACCCGGCATAGGGAGGCTATAATCCAGGAAAGCAGAGAACTTCCTAAATCAGCCATGTCCTTGGAATTTTATCATGGTCACATGCCTGCAAGTGCCAGGCATGGGTCTTGAGAGGTGGATCTTTTCTGGAAACCATACAAAAGCTCTGCATGTGTTAGCCCTGACGAGAGGTCGCCAGCCATTTCTGCTCTCCTTAGGAATGCAGGGCCTTTCCTGCCCCAGCTTCCTTCATCCCCTCCCACAGGTCTACCTGTTTGAACTGCACATCACAGATGCTCAGGTCACTTCTGCTGGGGGCTACCGTTGTGAGGTGTCCACCAAGGACAAATTTGACAGCTGCAACTTCAACCTCACTGTCCACGGTGAGAGAGGCCCTGGCGTCTGATCTGCTTTTGTGGTCTTCATGGGTCCTGGTCCCCTGGGCCTGTCTCCACCTCCCAACA
The DNA here is from genome assembly GCA_004025045.1 of Sigmodon hispidus. Lineage (NCBI taxonomy): Eukaryota > Metazoa > Chordata > Mammalia > Rodentia > Cricetidae > Sigmodon > Sigmodon hispidus. Next base: position 109,355 of record PVIH01004670.1, on the reverse strand, counting down.
TTAAAGAGAGTGACTAGCTGTGGCTAGATAGTAAGACTAACCACATGTCCGGTTGCTGGTCACCCAGGGTGTGAAAGAAATCCACGCTTTCAAGATCATGGGAGGCTTAGATGCAAATCAAGGGTTTGGTTGTTTGTGTCCCAGACTGACGGTGTGAATGTGAGCCGGGAGGTGTGCGGAGGGCTGTTGTTGCAGAGGTGGGGATGATAAACTGTCCCACCTCGCTGGACACGGACCCTGGCACAAGGTGGAGTCCTGTGGCGCCCTCTGAGAAACCCCATCCCTTCATTCTCTTTGTTCACAGAAGCCATGGGCCCTGCAGATTTAGATCTCAGATCAGCCTTCCGCCGCACGTGAGTGCCTCTTTCCTCGGGACTTGGGGGAGGCCATGTGAGAGGCTGAGACCCCTTGAAGTTTTAGGCAGTGATATCTGGGAGGTCAGAGCTGAATTCTGGCTCCTGGGTCATTGAAGACAACATCTAACCCCACAGGAGCCTGGCTGGAGCAGGTCGGAGAACCAGGTACCCTTTCCTGCCCTCATCCATCTCGTATGGATTCCAGGTGTATCTGAGATGGGAGGGAGCCCTGTCTGGCTATGTCTCTTCCTCCTACTCCATCCCATCCCCAAGCACCTTTTAGCTCTCCAGAAGCCTCACAGGGTCCCCTTTCCATAGTGACAGCCACGAAGATGCTGGGATTCTGGACTTTAGTTCCCTGCTGAAGAAGAGGTGAGTCCTTGGGTCAAGTCTTCCAGGGAGGGAGTAAGACAGGCACTGAGGTTTCCCCAGCTGTGCGCCCTGCACAACTCTGAGCTGGTTTTCTCCCCAAGTGGGAGGAGCCCAGTGTGGAAAGCAGATTTGTCCTGACAACCTCAAAGCATCATATAGAGTCTACAGTAGATCATGTCTGTAGACTCTGAGGACCCGAGACATTGGAAAAGGATCCCCAAAGCTGTAGCAATGAGGACCTAGCCCAGCCCCTGACCTCATTTCTTTTTCTGTCTTCCTTTGCCGCTCTCCCTATTCACTCGTCATGGCTGCTGCTGCTCCTGCCCAGAGAGTAAGGAATGGGTTTGGGAGGCTCTGGGGCACGAAGATGTTGGCTTTGGGAACGTGCACTCTTTTCTGGGGTTTGGTGAAGCACGCACCTCAGGATGACACTCCTGAAGCTTGAGGTGGCCCCTGTGCTCTGTCAGATATTAAGAATGGGAGACCCTCGGTTGGAGAGATGGCTCAGTGGTTAAGAGCACCGTCTGCTCTTCCAGAGGACCAGAGTTCAATTCCCAGCACCCACATGGCAGCTCACAACTGTCTGTAGTTCCAGTTCCAGGCAAACACCAAGGCAAATAAATAAATTAAAAAAAAAAAAAAAAGAATAGGAGACCCTGAAAAGCAGGGGCACAGTATTAGGAAGAGGGAGGAAGCAGAAGCCTGGGAAGGCTGGGAAGGACCCTAGTCTTGGCAGGGAGGTGCCCAGACCTCTAATATGTCTCTGTCCTTCCTGCCTCCCTCATCTGGAGCAGCAGTTTCCGGAGGTAAGTGCCTGGGCAACCTCAGAGCCCTCCCCAGCTCAACCTCCTAGACTCCTTGGCCTGTAGACTGGGAGAGGCGGGCAGGGAAGGGCAGGGGAGGGGGCAAAGGCAGACCCCGGGAGCCCCCACCCCAGGAAGGGACAAGGAGGGACTGCTTTGAGCTTCCCAGTGGGCTGTGGGACACAGGGACTCAAAGCTGGAGGCACCTGCTGAGGAGGATGTGTGGGAGATCCTGAGACAGGCGCCACCATCAGAGTATGAGCGCATCGCCTTCCAGCATGGAGTCACAGATCTGCGAGGCATGCTGAAGAGGCTCAAGGGCATGAAGCATGAGGAAAAGAAGAGCACAGGTTAGCCCTTCCCAGAAGATGGTGCCAGCTACCTCCCAACAGAGGACAGTTGCTAGATCAGAGGGTACCACACAAACTGGCAGGTTGGGCAGAGGGCGATCTTGGGGGCAAGACAGAGAACTGGTAGTAAAAAGAACAAATTAACAGTTGAACAAGGCAGAACATGTTTTATATAACTGCCTAATTTAATTCTCCCAACAGTATCACCATATAGGGCATATTATCAGTTCACTTTGACAAGTGGGGAAACTGAGGCACAGAGATTTAAGGAACTAGCCCAAAGCTCTAGAGCAATGGGCACCAGTGTTTCTCCGCAGCTGTCTCAGGCATACCCTGAGTATTTAAGGGCTTTTTCCCACTCCTTCTGCTGTAGCTCTGGTTTTGCTAACATGGCTGAAAGAAGAGGCATTTGTGTGGCGGGTTTGGGCTCTAGACTCCTCCTTACCACAGATCAGTGGAGCTAATGGCCTGAGGTCACTCCCTAAGCTGCATTCTCTCCCTCCATCATGAGACCTATGACAGTGACCGTGAAGACTGGGCAGTGACAATGATAACGTGGAAACTGGTAGGAATGCTAAAATGAGGGTTAGTATGGGTATGAGAAAGAGAAAGAACATTCTAGTTCTCCTGACAAGCTTCCATCTTGCTGGACACCTCTTATCCTGCCCAAGAGCTGAGCAGTTAAAAAGAACCTGACGAAAGGAAGGGAGGAGACAGCCGAAGGGATGGACAGACACAGAACAGAGAAGACAGCGTCATCACAGAAACCCAGAGGGTGTGGCAGGAATGCACAGCAGGGCAAGGAAGATGTAGGCAGCTGCTATGGCTGCTGTGGATGATGCCTAGGGGAAAGTGTGGGTGCTGGGGGCCCGCTGGGCTGAGGTTGTGTGTTCAGCCTTTCAGAGGAAGCTGGAGCCTGCCTACCAGGTAAACAAGGGCCACAAGATCCGGCTTACTGTGGAGCTGGCTGACCCGGATGCTGAGGTCAAGTGGCTGAAGAATGGACAGGAGATCCAGATGAGTGGCAGGTGTGGTGGGGGTGGGTGGGGTCCTGGGCTTTGGGGCTAGGGGAGGGGGCACTGCCCTGTCTCCTGTGAAATCTCCCTGACTCTGGCTCCTGGTTCCCATTTATACCTTCTCCTATTCCCTCCCCCAACCTAAGGGCCTAATTTCAGGTCCTTTGACTTAGCCCATCTATCTTCCTTTCTCTCTATATATCACTTCCTTCTATGTGGAAACCTGCAACGGCCCGTTCTATTCCATAGCAAGTAAGTCTCTCCCTTTGCAGCCTGAAGCAGGTATGGGGTTTGTGAAGAACACTAAGCCCAGGAGGGGTTTCCATGGTCGTCCTGATACACCTTTGTGTCCTGCCCAGGTACATCTTTGAGTCCATCGGTGCCAAGCGCACCCTGACCATCAGCCAATGCTCACTGGCTGACGACGCAGCCTACCAATGTGTAGTGGGGGGTGAGAAATGCAGCACAGAGCTCTTTGTCAAAGGTGAGCCCTGCACTGGGGGTGGGGGGACCCCTGGGAGTAAAAGAGGCCATAGGGAACCAGCCCTCACGTTGTTCGTCCCTGGACAGAGCCCCCGGTGCTGATCACACGGGCCCTGGAAGACCAGCAAGTGATGGTGGGACAGCGTGTGGAGTTTGAGTGTGAAGTATCAGAAGAAGGAGCCCAAGTCAAATGGTGAGCAAGAGAGTGTGGCGGTGATGCAGGGAGGAAGGATGGGGACGTCTGCCCAGAGGAGACATTGTCCCGCATCTGGCCAGGCTGAAGGATGGGGTGGAGCTGACTCGAGAGGAGACCTTCAAATACCGGTTCAAGAAGGATGGGCAGAAACACCACCTGATCATCAACGAGGCAACGCTGGAGGATGCGGGACACTATGCAGTCCGCACAAGCGGGGGACAGGCGCTGGCGGAGCTCATAGTGCAAGGTGAGGGTCCCTGGCCCAAGCCTGACTGGACACACGGAGGAAACCACAGGCTTTGGGCTCGTCTTTGATCCCCTGAGCCCCATCTTCCCGTCTGTAAAATGGATGTGCTGAAGGGAGCACTTTGGAATGGTGTGTGTGTGTATGTGTGTGTGTGTGTGTGTGTGTGTGTGTGTGTGTGTGTGTGTGTCTGATGGGCCTGGTCAGTGTCACCCCTGAATCTGGCCTTAGACACACACGTATGTCTCACAAATGCACATACCTGACCAGAGGCCTGCACACCACTGTTTGCAAGCCCACATGACCCACAAAGGTCCACACTACATCCACATTCCTCCTTAGCTCATAGGCTCTGTCCATCCTGCAGAGAAGAAGCTGGAGGTATACCAAAGCATCGCAGACCTGGCGGTGGGCGCCAAGGACCAGGCTGTGTTTAAGTGTGAAGTTTCGGATGAGAATGTGCGAGGCGTGTGGCTGAAGAATGGGAAGGAGCTGGTGCCTGACAGCCGCATAAAGGTGTCCCATATAGGGCGGTGAGTGAGAACCAGTCAGCCTGCAGAGAGAGGTAGACAATTCATAATGGAGAGAGAGAGAGACAGAGGACAAACTTTCAGAGGACAGATATGAGAGGAAATCACAGAGGGAGAGTCCAGTAAGACAGAGGACAGAGGTCCAGGGGTAAGAGTGTGGGACACACACAGGCCCAGTTGCTCTGCCATTGCCCCAACTGTGACCAGCCAACAGGAGGCCACTGAGAAGGCGGTGCTGGCTCATTCCAGAGACTCTGAGGGCCGTGTTGGGCTCCAGTTCACAGAGATTATCTAGATCAGCATTTGCCTGTCTCCAAGGGTTCCTGGCTTGGGGATGCCCCTGTACAGACAGCACTTCTGCACTGCTGACCTCAGAGAACACATGAGGGAGCTGGAAAACAGGAAACCATTTTAAAATATCAGGACACCAAGGGGGCAGGGCTAAGGCACAGGCAGTCCCCTGTAGTTGGGACATGTGGAGAGAGAGGTCAAGACTGTGTGACCCTTGAGTTTGCAATGTCCCTCAGGGTGCACAAACTGACCATTGACGACGTCACACCTGCCGACGAGGCCGACTACAGCTTTGTGCCTGAAGGATTTGCCTGCAATCTGTCTGCCAAGCTCCACTTCATGGGTGAGCGAGCAGTGTCCATGTGTAGGGGGGCGCAGGGTGTCCTGTGGCTGGGCCCTCCATTCCCTGAGTGTTCCTTGCTTTTCTTCTCTTTCAGAGGTCAAAATTGACTTTGTGCCCAGGCAAGGTGAGTCTTGGGACCCTTACCCCACTTCAGCTTTGTCTCCTTTCCCACATCCCAACTCAAACCCCTTCCACTCCAGAGACAGGGATGGCAGAGACCTGGGAATAGGACCTAAGACCTTCGTCTTAGGGTTTCTATTGCTGTGACAAAGCATCCTGACCCAAAAGCATGGGGGCAGAAAGGGCTTATTGAGCTTATACTTCCACACTGGAGTCCAATCAAAGGAAAGCAGGAACTGAGACTGGTCAGAAACCCGGAGGCAGGACCTGGTGCAGAGGCCATGGGGTGCTGCTTACTGGCTGTTCCTCGAACTCAGGACCTCCATCACAGGGAATGGCACCACCCAATGGGCTGGGTCCTTCCTCATCAATCCTTAAGAAAATGCTCTGCAGGCTAGCCCTCGCCCAGACCTTCCAAGGCACTTTCTCCATCGAGGTTTCCTCTTCTCAGATGACTATAGTTTATGTCAGGTTGACATTTCTAGCGAGCACAGCTCAGTTTCACCACACGTGACCATAGGATGATCATAATCTCTCTGGCCTCAAATTTATTGTATGTGTGCATGTTTACGTATGTGCAGGTAAATTTACGTGCATACACTCAAGTGTTGGGGTGCACTGGAGTCCAGAGTCCACTTTGGGTGTTCTGTGGGGTTCTCACTGAGACCTGGGACTCCGATTAAATGAGGCTTTCTGGCCACTGAACCCTGGGAATCCGCTTGTCTCCACATGTCTAGTGTTGGGATTGTATGTGCACGTCTGGTTTTTCATGTAGGTTCTGGACATTAAACATGTCTGATTTTGCCAGCTGAGCCATCTCTGCTGGCCCTGATTTATTCAGGTCTAAACTGAGAGGTGACAGTGTGTTCCTCACAGGGATGGTATCACCAGTGACCAGTGTGAGGCATTAATGTACCTTTCCTTTCTTTTGACATGCTTTTTTTTTTTTTTTTTTTTTTGGAGACAAGGTTTCTCTGTGTAGGCTTGGATGTCCTGGAACTCACTCTGTAGACCAGGATGGCCCTGAACTCAAAAATCCACAGGCCTCTGCCTCCCAAGTTCTGGGACTAAGGGCATGTATCACTACTGCCTGACACCTTTTTTCTTTGACATTAAGGTCTAACCAGGCATTTTCAGAATCCTAACTTTGGGAGACTAACTCAGGCTAGGACTTTTTCCAGCTCAGTGACACACAAAGTGGGGTCACTGTTAGCCCATGTAACAAAGCGTTCATGGTGAAATATATTCGGAAACACTGGATCCCAAACCACTTGTTGGCTGGGAAGGTGAGCTAGTGTGTTGAAGGTCCTCAAAATCTTGTGGTAAAGACTCCTTAGACCTGCTTACCAAAACCTTTCCTGACTTGTGTGTCCCTTTTTTCTGGTAGGATATCTGGTATTCCCCCAGACACAGTGGGTAAGATGTGGCGCCTGGTGACCAGAATGTTATAAACTTCCCTAAAAACTTCTGGGGCATGGTGGAAAGTTCTAGATTTTGTTTGGGTTGGCAGTTACACAGGCATATACATTTGTTCAGTATTCCACAATTAGGCCAGTTAAAAGGCTGAGAGAGGAAAAGTCTTTACCACACAGGCCTGGGGCCTGAGTTCAGTCTTCAGAACTCACAAAAGTAGGAAAGAGAGCAGTGGCTGATTGCACAGAATTGTCCTCTGACACATGCACTCCATGGCGTGGCCCACCCCTGCCATTGCTTGTGCACAAAAGGCCCTAACGGCACATGTTAGGATCTTGATAGGAGGACCACACTGAGGTGCAGTTTGTGCTCCGTGACTTCCCATAGGCCCATGGGAGGCTAAGGCAGAAAGACCTAGTTTGAAGCTAGCCTGGGCTAAACTAGCAAAACCTACCCTGTTTTTTTTTTTTTTTTTTTTTTTTTTTTTTTTTTTTTTTTTTTTTTTTTTTTTTTTTTTTTTTTTTTTTTTTTTTTTTTTTTTTTTTTTTTTTTTTTTTTTTTTTTTTGAGTCAGCGTTTCTCTATATAGTTCTGAATGTCCTGGAACTCACAGAGGTCCACCTGCCTCTGCTTCCTGAGTACCGGGATTAAGGGCACATGCCACCACACCCAACTGAGAGCCTGTCTTAAAACAAAAAGTCTACAGGACTAACAATACTGGAATCTGTGCTCTTTAGCGTGTATAAATTATACCTAGATGAAAATGATAAAAACCAACAGTCAGGGACATGAGCTCCCAGCACCCACCACGTGACCTGCGTACCTCCTCTGCCGCAGTTGCAGCTGGCCCCTTCTCCTTTCTCTGAAATGTATCCTCCACACAGAACCTCCCAAGATCCACTTGGACTGCCCTGGAAGCACACCAGACACCATTGTGGTTGTTGCTGGGAACAAGTTACGTCTGGATGTCCCCATTTCTGGGGACCCTGCTCCTACTGTAGTCTGGCAGAAGGCTATCACACAGGTACTGTGGCTCCTGCCTTAGTTTCTCTACCTGTATAATGGGTGTGTGGGACCAGATAAATGCTAGGCTCTGCTCCATACCCACCCCACCCCGAAGATGTACGTTCCACTCACTGAGAGTGCAGAGGTTCCCCACTGGCCAGAAGGCAGGACACGGTGGGAGGCATGTGGAGCATGGATGGAAAGTGAACACAGTATCTCTACCCTTAACTCCACTCTGTTCTATTTCCAGGGGAAGAAGGCCCCCGCTGGGCCACCCCCTGACGGCCTGGAAGATGCAGGAGCAGATGAAGAGTGGGTGTTTGATAAAAAGGTAAGTTGAAATCAGGTTGTGGCTCCCAGTCCTCACCCTGAGGAACAACGTTCATAGGTGGGGGACCGACAGACACCTCACCGAGATGTTGGTGTCCTTGACTTTGCTAGGAAGTCATCATAATTGGAATGGTTCCTGGATCCCTGCCTCTTTCCCCTCTTTCTTCTTTTTATTATTAATTCTTTTATTATGCATACAGTTTTACAGAAGAGGGCACCAGACCTCAACATAGATGGTTGTAAGCCACCATGTGGGTACTGGGAATCGAACTCAGGACCTCCGGAAAAACAGTCAGTGCTCTTAACCTCTGAGCCATCTCTCCAGCCCCTACTATTATTTTTTGTTCTTGAGAATATCATATATATATGCACAATGAAGTATGCACATATCCACCATCTTACCTGTCCAGGTCCCACTGTCCCCGCTACCAGCGCCTCCTCCTTCTCTCCTTCTACACTGAGTCTCATTCCGCAGCCCCGGCTGACTTGGAACTCCCTATGTAGATCAGCTGGCTGCAAAGCTCAGACATCCCCTTGCCTCTGTCTCAGTCTTCTGTTTCTCCAGCCCACTAAGTTCAATTAGCGCTGCCAATAAATGCATAGATGTGGGACCATCTATTGGAGCGTGGTCCACCTACCAGTGGACCTCCCCTAGCAGCTATCACCAGCCAACAGCACCTCAGTTCAGGGTGGGGCCCGGAGAACACCTCCTTGGCTAAGACAGACTCTCAGCTGGCTTTATCCAGTTGGCTTTCTCTTTATCTGCTGAGAGCTTGTGGTTGCTATGCTGCACCACGGCCAGAAGATGGCATCAGGGCATCCCGCCTCACCCTCTGGCTCTTCTTTTCTGCCTCAGTTTCTGAGGAGATGTTCCCTGAGTGCCGCCGTGTGTGTGTGTGTGTGTGTGTGTGTGTGTGTGTGTGTGTGTCTCTGTGTGTGTGTGTGTGTCTGTCTGTCTGTGTGTGTGTCTGTCTGTCTGTGTGTCTGTCTGTGTGTGTTCATGTGTGTGTGTCTCCACCTTGACTGTTTGCTATCTGCTGCAAAAAGAAGCTTCTTGACTAAGGTTGAAACTGGCCAGGTCTGCAGGTAGAAACATAAGACAACTTGACACGACCATTTAACAAAACAATAGCAGACTCTGGTCTCTCAGGGCCTCTGACCTTCTCAGCTTCTGGCCAGCATTACAGTCCTGGGCCTGGTGTCCCTTCTATGGAGCAGGCCTCATGTCCTAACACAGAGCAGCACTTACCCCATAACAGTCATGCTAGTGTACCAGTGGACACTGGCCTGCCAGGTTGGTATCTTGGCATGCAGGGTACAGTGCTGGGTCAGATCACTGGTAGCTTTTCTCCCCAACAACCCACACAGTACTTCTGGCTCCTGACTGGTATGAGACTGTGTGCCTCCAGAGCTGACCTTGGCTATGTGAGTTCCTCCCAACTGGGGAGAGAGGGCGGCCGTCTCCCCAGCCCTCTGCAGCAAATGCAGCTGCCTGGCATGGCCCGGTTGGACCTTTTCTCCTGTGCACTGCTAGCTTTCCTGAAAGTCTGAATGCTTGTGGTCTTTCTGGAACCTCACTGTAGCTATGTGGGGTCACATTCTTCCCATTTGACAGAAAAATTGAGGCACAGAGTCTAGGTTCCTGATAAAACTAGAGTCTGGGTCCTTGACTGTGTCTTGCCTATGGGATCACATTACATTTTTCAAATTAGTCAAGTACAGGGTGCAGTTTCCGCCCAGACTCTGATCCCACCACTTCCCACAGATTCTGTGCTGAACTTGTCTCTCATGGGAGAGCTGACAGCTACTGTACAGGCTCAGGTCTGAGTGGGGCCTTGTTCCCAACTCTCTCTCCCTTTCAGCTGCTGTGTGAGACTGAGGGCCGGGTCCGTGTGGAGACCACCAAGGACCGAAGTGTCTTCACAGTTGAAGGCGCAGAGAAAGAAGATGAAGGTGTCTACACTGTCACCGTGAAGAACCCAGTGGGGGAGGACCAGGTCAACCTCACAGTCAAGGTCATCGGTGAGGCAACTAGGGGTCCAGGCTGGAGAGGACACCAGGGAGGGTCTATCCACTCACTCATTTCATAATCAACAATTATAATTATCATAGCAGCGTTCTAAAGCAGGCATGGTAAAGACTGGGACTTTTTATGCTTTAGAGAAGCCTTGTTTGAAGGGGAGATTGGTGTATAGAAACGTCATTGTCTGTGGCAATGATAGTTCTCTGGGAGAAATGAGCATGAGAAAATCACTGTGTTCTGGAGGCTTGGGGAGGTCAGGTGGATGTAGCTGATTGGAGCTGGTATGCGAGGTGAAAACAGACAGTGGGGAACCAGAGTGATAAGATGATGACTGGTGACAATCCAATTCCAGATCACTAGTGGTGGGAACAGATGCCTGTTAACTGGTTGGGGTGGTGGGGAGAAGGTGAGCCATGCTGTCAGACCCTGATCTGGACACAGCTGACATGGTTCTTCTTCTTCATCAAGATGTGCCAGATGCTCCTGCAGCCCCCAAAATCAGCAATGTTGGTGAAGACTCCTGCACTGTACAGTGGGAACCACCTGCCTATGATGGTGGGCAGCCAGTCCTGGGTGAGTGTCAGGGCACAGGGACAACCATGGGCAGCTGCCATCCCAGGGCCTGGGCACAGACCCAGCTCTCATCTCCTCTCTCAGGATACATCCTGGAGCGCAAGAAGAAAAAGAGCTACAGGTGGATGAGACTCAACTTTGATCTGCTGCGGGAGCTGAGCCATGAGGCGAGGCGCATGATTGAGGGTGTAGCCTATGAGATGAGAGTCTACGCAGTCAACGCTGTGGGAATGTCGAGGCCCAGCCCTGCCTCTCAACCCTTCATGCCTATTGGTGAATATGCAACCTGGGCCAAGGGGACAGATGGGAACAGCCGCTCAGCTGACAGGTGGCGTCTGCACCGGGCCTTTGCATGCCTGGGCTCTATCAGGGATGTCTTGTTTTACAGATAAGGAAACTCAGGCTGGACAAGTTCAATGACCTCAGGGTCACTTCAATGATAGAATGGACACTCTGGTGAATGCTAGTCACGTTCCTCCATGATTTGAGACAGGATTTTACTTATGTAGCCCTGGCTGGCCTAGAACTCTCTATGTAGACCAGACTGGCTTCGGACTTAGAGATCCACCTATCTGTCTTCTGAGTGTGGAGATTAAAGGCACTACCCCTCACAGGCCATAAGAGGGCTGCAGATCTTCTAGAACTGGAGATTTTGAGCCACCATGTGGGTGCTGGGAACTGAACCTGAGTCCTTTGCAAGAGAAACAAGTCTTGGACATGGATGAGCAACAGCACCAGGCTGCAGCTTTCCCTTTTTTCAAAGAAATGCTTTCTGGTTCGTGTGACCCACCTAATCATACAGTGCCAGGATTTCCCTGTGTCACACTGGGGTTCGGCTTTTTCTCCTGATGGGAGAATCCTGTCTGCATTCTTGTTTTCTTGGCTCCTCTCCCCTCTTGTTGGGTCCTGTTCTGTAACTGCTCTTGGTTTGTAAGTCAATCCAGAACACATCCTTTAATTCAGATCAAATATTCCTGGAAGGGCGTGGAAGCCAACAGAGGCGACCTTCCTATGAGAGCTACAAACATGAATGGCAGCTTCCCTGTGCGGTACAGGCTCACTCAGACAGACCCTCTCTACCTGTCTCTGTCCAGGCCCCCCTGGTGAGCCAACCCATCTGACTGTGGAGGACGTGTCTGACACCACAGTCTCACTCAAGTGGCGGCCCCCTGAGCGTGTGGGTGCCGGTGGCCTGGATGGCTACAGTGTGGAGTATTGCCAGGAAGGCTGTGAGTATCTCTTCCGGAGTCAGCCCCAGCACCCTGCTCGACCCTGGGCAGCCCTCAGAAGGTGGGAGTGAGGTAAGATGGGATTTTTGACTCTTCCTCATCTATGCCCATACCAGGCTCCGAGTGGGTGGCTGCTCTGCAGGGGCTGACAGAACGCACTTCGCTGCTGATGAAGGACCTCCCCACTGGGGCACGGCTGCAGTTCCGAGTGAGGGCACACAATGTGGCAGGACCTGGAGACCCTATCATCACCAAGGAGCCTGTGACAGTGCGGGAGATATTGCGTGAGTGCCCTTCTGGCTATGAGACCTGTGGCTGACCACCCTTTTCCAATCAAGGCGATCCTGCCAGAGGCATGAGCTTCAGTGGTCAGGAGCAGGGAGAGGGGGCAGGGACAGCAGGGACCAGGGCCTTCATCTATGCCTTGGAATCTCTTGGTTTTCCCAACGCCCCTAGTTCTGGACCAGGGACAACATAGACCATAGCTTCCATGTTCTGACGCTCAGCTTCAGCACATAGGTATTGTCCACAGAACTGAACAATGTGGTTTCTCAGGGTCATTTAGAATGATCTGGAATCCTTTGCCTGTTCTTCTGTTCTTGTTTGGTTATTCTATTTTAAAAAAATAACAAAAAAAGATTTATCTCTTATGTATACAGTGTAGACATAATACACACTGTATACAACCTGCATGTATTCCTGTCTGCCAGAAGAGGGCTCATATAGGTGGTTGTGAGCCACCATGTGGGTGCTGGTAATTGAACTCAGGATCTCTGGGAGAGCAGCCAGTGCTCTTATCCCCTGAGCCATCTCTCCAGCCCCTTGTTTGATTATTCTTGTTTGAGACAGGGTCTCTCTATGTCATCCTGGCTGTCCTGGAGCTAGTAGACCAGCCACATGTGCCTGGCCCGTTTTTCTGTTCCTTACTTGAACAAAAGCAGACGTGTGGTCAGAAAGTTTCTCTGTCCCACCCGGCCAGTTCTGCATCCATTTAGTCCCAATAATCACACAAAGGCTTATATTAATTATAAATTGTTTGGCCTGTGGTTCAGGTTATTACTTGCTAACTCTTACTCTTAAACTAACCCATGATTCTTATTCACGTTTAGCCACTTGGCTTGGTACCTATTTCTCAGTGCAGCTTTCTCAGCTTCCTCTGTGTCTGGCTGGCATCTCTTCTCTTCCTCTTCCCAATATTCTCCTCTTCTGGTCACCCCACCTATACTTCCTGTCTGCCTAGCTTTTGGCCAGTCAGTATTTTATTAAATCAAATGGTTCTTCAGGCTGGAAAGACGTCCCAAATTTGAACAGTACTGAGAGTCCAAAAGCCTAGAATTATACCTTTAACTGACATTTTTAAGATGTGAGACTCGGGGCTGGAGAGATGGCTCAGTGGTTGAGGGCACCGTCTGCTCTTCCAGAGGACCCGGGTTCGATTCCCAGCACCCACATGGCAGCTGACAGCTGTCTGTAGTTCCAGTTCCAGGCAAACACCAAGGCAAATAAATAATAAACAAATAAATAAAGTTTAAAAAAAAAAAGATAATTTGTTAAAAAAAAAAAAAAAAAAAAAAAAAAAAAAAAAAAAAAAAAAAAAAAAAAAAAAAAAAAAAAAAAAAAAAAAAAAAAAAAAAAAAAAAAAAAAAAAAAAAAAAAAAAAAAAAAAAAAAAAAAAAGATGTGAGACTCTAGGTAAGATGCTTACTCTCTTGTAGTGAGGCTGAACATGGCGGTATACGCTAGAAATCCTGGCACTTGGGGGTGAAGGTCAGAGGGTGAGGGTTTACAGCCAGTCTAGACTGCAGGAGCTCTTCCTCAAAAAACAAAACAAGGGGCTGGAGAGAGGGTTTAGCAGTTACGAGCACTTGCTGTTCATGCAGAGGACCAGGGTTTGGTTTCTAGCACCCGTATGTGTGGCTCATAACCATCCATAATTTCAGTTCCAGGGGACTCAGTGCCTTTTTCTGACCTTTGCAAGCACTAGGCACATACATTGTGTAATACATCTATGCAGACAAAATGTTCATACACATAAATAAACCTTAAAAAATGAAAACGATAAGTATACATCAAATCAAAATGGTAGAACTATCCAGAGGCTCTGTGGACAGTGTTTGGGCTGAGCATGCTGGGCTGCTGAGGTTAGGAGGCTGGCTTTCTTCTCAGCTACAGCACTCTAGGCCCTGGCTCAAGACAGAATGAGCCTGTGGGATCCTTAGGGCTGGGGCTACAGAAGGGCCTTTGCTAAGCTGCTCCCTTTTGGCCCACAGAACGACCACGGCTCCAACTGCCCAGACACCTGCGTCAGACCATTCAGAAGAAAGTCGGGGAGCCCGTGAACCTCCTCATCCCTTTCCAGGCAGGTTGACCCCTTTTCTATTACAAGGGAGAATCCACAATGGAAGGATCTCCTGAGCACTGTGGACCCTGAGACCTCAGGAGTGCCAGTCCTTATGGAGAGACAAGCTCAGGGTTGGGTTGGTCATCCCTTCCCCAGGGCAAACCCCGGCCTCAAGTGACCTGGACTAAAGAGGGGCAGCCACTGGCAGGTGATGAGGTGAGCATCCGAAACAGCCCCACAGACACCATCTTGTTCATCCGAGCTGCCCGCCGTACTCATTCAGGCACCTACCAGGTGACAGTTCGAATTGAGAACATGGAGGACAAGGCCACACTGGTCCTGCAGATCGTGGGTACGTGCCCCAGAGCCTCCTTTTCAGCACACTTGAGCCTGGGAACTCAGCTCAGAGCCCCTGCGGAAGGTGACTGAGGGAATCGGTCTGCTTCTGCTCAGGCAGCTTTAGAATGTGTAATAATCCAATCAGATCTGTCTCCTGCAGACAAGCCCAGCCCTCCCCAGGATATCCGGATCATTGAGACCTGGGGTTTCAATGTGGCTCTGGAGTGGAAGCCACCCCAAGATGATGGCAATACAGAAATCTGGGGTTATACTGTACAGAAAGCTGACAAGAAGACCATGGTGAGCCTGGGCTCCTGGGCCCCCACAGATCCTTCTCCAGTCCAGCAAAACCATTCATCTGATTTCTTCCACAGTAGGGGTGGAGGCACAAGGGTACCCGAGAAAGGCAGAGGTCCCTCAAAGAGCCCTCCCTTTCTTCACATCCCCAGGAGTGGTTCACTGTTCTGGAACATTACCGTCGCACTCACTGTGTGGTATCAGAGCTCATCATTGGCAATGGCTACTACTTCCGGGTCTTCAGCCATAACATGGTGGGTCCCAGTGACAAAGCCGCTGCCACCAAGGAGCCTGTCTTTATCCCAAGACCAGGTGCTGCACCCCGTTCCCACTATGGGAAGGTGGGGAAGGGAAGGGAGCCTAGTTTGGGGTGATCTTGGTACCACGACTTGTCACCAACAGGCATCACATATGAGCTACCCAAGTATAAGGCTCTGGACTTCTCAGAGGCCCCAAGCTTTACCCAGCCCTTGGCAAACCGCTCCATCATTGCAGGCTATAATGCCGTCCTCTGCTGTGCTGTCCGGGGTAGTCCTAAGGTAGGGACTCAAGGTCCAGGCTGGATCGACAGGAGGCTGGTCTCCTAGGCTCTCTTTGGGCAATTCTCTCCCCGGCTTGTTTATTGTCTTTGCTCCATCTCTGAGCATCTTCCTGTCGTCCCCCCCCCCACAAGGCCTAAGCCCTCATTGTTGGCTCTGTGTTCATTCTCAACCTTGGGGTGAGTCTGTGTTCCAGTAGAAATGAATTTCCACTGGTTCCCCATTACCAGAGATACTTTCCCCTTCCTTTCACCTGACATACAGCCTAAGATTTCCTGGTTCAAGAACGGCCTAGACCTGGGGGAAGATGCTCGTTTCCGCATGTTCAGCAAGCAGGGAGTTCTGACCCTGGAGATCAGAAAGCCCTGCCCCTATGATGGAGGTGTCTATGTCTGCAGGGCCACCAACCTGCAGGGGGAGGCCCAGTGTGAGTGCCGTCTGGAGGTGCGAGGTGAGGAGCCTGGCGGTCCAGGGCTTGGGAGGGAGCAGGGCAGTGAGGGATCGTGGCTTGACTCTGCTGTCACACAGCAAGCAGTACCTCTGGCAGTTAGAGCCCTGGCCCTGGCATGTTTAGTGGAGCCTGACTTCTAGAAGACTGGGAAGACACATGGCTTGTCTCCTTTCCTCTTACAGTTCCTCAGTGACCAGGATGGCTCCCCAGAAATGACTAGGTATGTATTCCAGGTGACCTGAGACCTGGGACCCAGGGTGGCTATCAGGAAATGGGGGTAGAGGGGGCCTCAGTTCACTTACAAGGCAGCCTCTATCACAGGTACAAATGGATGCCAGTCCCGTACCAGAATTCCAAAAGGGAGTTGAGGAGCACCACTTTCTGCTAGTGCATGTGTGTATGTGTGGACACCCGAGGCTGGGAAGGACGGCTAAGCAGCTTTCCCAGGCAGGTCTGATGGACGCTGCAGAAACTGACTTCACAGTTCCCAAGGAGTTCTGTTGATTTGGGGGGCATAAAGCCGTGGTCTTCAGAAATGGTGACAGGCCCTATGTCTGGCTCATTGTGTAAGGGCAATAAAAGACTAGTGTCGTCGCAGAGAGCTGATGTTTCCTGTCTAACATGTTCATCTCCACAGGAAAGCATACAGACATGTCACTTTCCAAATCAGTGTCCTATATTTGTCAGACACTGATTAGCACTAGAAAGGGTATCAGTCTCCTCTCCACCCCACAGACCTCCATATTCATTCCCCAGGTAAGAGAAGTATGAAAGTGAAAGTCTCAGGAGCCATAGACTTTCTCCTTCATAGGCACAGGTGGGAGCCTCATCCCCTGTGACCCAGGGCAATGGAGTAGAGTCCTGTACTGCAAGACCCCACTGAGCTCACATCTCATGACCACAGCTCACATGGGACACTCCACCCGGTTCAAGCACAGGGAATCAGGACCTTCTGTCTTCTTCCACAGGGACCAAGTTTCTGTCCATATCTGGTGGCCAGTAGGTGTGGTGTGGTATTCTGCCCACAGGGTACCAGGGTCTCCCATGGCATAGATAGCCCACAGAGGTTGGACCTGGGCTGCTACTTCAAGTTCTACTCAACATAAGACACAGTTGGCCAAGAGCACAGAGTCCTGGCCCACAGGCCCTATGGGAGGCCCAGGTCACAGCTCAGCACAGCGGCTCATACCTGACCGGGAATGTAGAGCAGCCTTTGCGTTTTTCTGTGGCTTCTTTACTAAGCTGTTTAGGTATGGATGCCCAGTTCACCTCTCCCCTCTAGTGGCCAGAGCACTCCAGCCCTTTACAACCTTGGGCATCCCAGGAAGCCCAGAAAGGAGGAGGCTGGAGCAGGACCTGAGGATGCCAGAGCCTGGATGTGGATGAGCTAAGGAAAGCCTTCCTCAGGCCTGAGCTGAGATTGGGTATCATTTAATACAAGGCAACCAGAGAGCACAAGCAGAGTTAAGGACATTTATTTCACATCACACAGCTGTACATTTTCTATAAATAATGCAGAGCTGAAATATTTACATTCAGCTCCTGTCCAGGCCATAGCTTCCTTCTGGCACTGAAGTCAGGAGAAACTGCCTACAAACAGGCATGCACGCTGGACTCAACCTGGCCCTGACCCACCCTTCCCTGGCTCTTAGGCAGAGTAGCTGGTGGTCTCTGGAAGACCATCACCTTCTGTCACCTCATGCCAAAGGCCAGGAAGGTCACTGCAAAAATCCCAACTCAGCACATGGCAGTCACTCAGGAACACCATCTCAGTGATAGAGGTAGGGTGGGCAGCAGGCCACAGTTTAGTTTGTGTGAGGAAGCAGAAGGTTGCTGTTTTTCGCCAGCCTCCCTTGAATCCTCCTTTCCTCTTCCTGCCCAACCCTCAGCCAGGAAGGCTGGCCCCAAGTGTCTCTACTTCCCGGAGGAGGAGAACTGTCCCAGGTACCCTGTAGTACCAGATCACAAAGGATGGAGAGAAGGCCCCTAAACTGGGGGGTGTAAAGACAAGGACATGGAGTCACAGTACAAACATCTCAAGGACACTCAATTGTGGTCTCACAGTGGCCCCACGGACACACACATTCTGGAGCCCTGAGCGGACAGTAGGCTAGTCTGGTATGGGAGCAAGAGAGGGTAATGAGACTAGCTTAGCCCTGTGACAGATGGACACAGACACATTCAGACATAAAACTGGCTAAATGGAGGGAAGGAGCTTGCAGAGAACGTCCACACATCTTCCCTCTCTGTCACAGCAGCTTTGGTGCTGAAGGGCAGCAAGAGGTGAGGGGTGAGCCCTGTCCGGGTCAGCTGTGTAACCCCTCTATCAGCTAGAGACAGGCCGAGGTGGGGTTCGGAGGTCTTCTTCACTGCTACGAACGGCAGCCACGTAGGAGAAGAGACACAACACAGAGTAGCAGATCTCGTGGGCCTACAGGGGACAGAAGACCAGGAGATGAGCCACCCTGAGATTCGCACACCGCCATATGTGGAGGGTCAGCCCAGAGAGCAGGGCCTGCCCTAACGCTAACACAGGCCTCTGGGCTCAGGGAGCCTCAACAAGTCTTTGGAGGCTTTTCTCCTGGGAGAGGGGGTCAGCCCAAGTACACCTCCCAGGATGAAAGATGTATTTTGACTTGAGTTGAGCCATTGGCTCTAGAGCGATCCCCCTCGGGGGTCCGCCCTGCTGTCGGGGGTTCCCAGGGAGCCCCGTGCACTTCGGCCTGTCTGGTGGAGCACACTCACCATTGGTGTCTTGTACTGGTGGCTCACCACTTCTTTAATTTCAGGAACTAAAACCGGACGGGCAAGAGACAAAACAGAACGTTCAAAACTAAAAGCAACAACATCAAACTCTCCCAGGCGGCAGCGCCCGGCACCGGGCTCCCCTTCCCCGTGTCTTCGCACAGCGGCTGTAGTAGCGAGGACTATAATAGAGCAGAGGCCGCCCTATCCAGCCAGATTCCTCGGGGTGTCCAGGCAGACTCCTCAAATAGACACCTGAAGTCTGCCGTGGCTCTTTACTTGACAGCTGGGATCTATATACTTCTTTGGGTGGCCCTAGGTGAAAGGCTGGCCGTTCTCCAGCCTCATCATGGCTACTGTCCAGGGCTTGTGAGGAGGTCCAGTAGGGAAGAGAGTGGTCTCTAGCCTGTGCCTCACCTTGCTGAGATGCCCATGAACTCATCCTCGTCACCAGAGCCCACAAACCTAGTCATGATAAATATCGTTTCCTCCCACACCCCCCCACATTGGAAGAATCATAAGGTTGTATATGAGGCAATAGAATATTAGACCCATTATCAGAGTTGAAAGTGCCCTTCCCTGTGAGGCAGGAGGATCTTGGGCCTGCCCGTGTGAGGGAGAGCGTCAGAGGGCTCTGGAGCAGACACACTAAGCAGGAGAGACAGGCGGGTACAGCACCCAGGTGGAGGTGATGGGGGCATCAGGCAAATACACACATGTCCACAGCCCGGAATGCAAGATTAGAAGTCACCCTATCCCGGCCATGCAGAGGCTGTGCCCGGCCAGAGGAAGGAGTAAGGCCCCCAGGTCCAGCCATCGGTGTGGCCTTGTGAGATGGGGAGGAGGCATGGCATCCCCCTGGGGGTGGGGGGCAGAAAACGTAGAATGAGAGTTGGCCACACCTTCTTCTGACCCTGGGAGGTAGAATCCCCGGAACCCAGTGTTAGCATGAAATACACTCATCAAAGGCAGAGCAAGAAGCCCCAGATCATTCTCCTGAGCTGGAAGAGTTCCCCAAGTATCTCTCTGGCAAAAGAGAGAAGGGAGCACGGTGAAGAGAACTCGGAACAGTGAGCCAGCACGGGGGAGGGGGGGAGACACCAGAGGGAGACGGGAGAGGGCTGGAGAGACAGACCGCTGGCCATGTAAGCAGCTAGGGTGGTTGGGAGGAGCCCGCCCACCCACTGCGGGGAGGCCTGGGGAAGGCAGCAGGGCCGAGGTCACTTTACCTGCTGGAGAAGGAAGGTTTTCATAGCAGCGGTGAGGGGCACAAAACAATGAAGCACAGACAGCCGGAGCTCAAAGCCCCAGGGTGAGACCCCACGGCACCATGTCTTAGCGCCTGTTAGGGAGGCTGATTCCAGCTTCCAGATACACCTGCCCCTTCTGCCTCTGAGGCCGACTAGGCTCTGGTCTCAGCTGGGTCTGTCTGTGATGCCTCATGCCCTCCTCTAGATCAGAGGCCAGGTCGGACCCAGAGTGGTGCCAGGGAGGCTAGAGAGATGGCGGCAGGCAACGTGGGCACAGCAGAGCTTGAGGATCACCAGTCTGCTCTGCCCCAGAACTTTCTGACCACTGCTGGCCAAACCAGGAAAGAGGGCGCTACATCCTTGCCACCCCTAGCCTCGGAAGCTGGCCAAGGCTCCCTGCTCTCCAGGGACCTCTGGCTACCCTGTCTTCCTCCTTCCCTCTGACCTCTCGGGGCTCCTTCTTCCCCCTGTCACTCCTCCTGACCTCTCTGCAAAGGCTTCTGCTCCCCCTAATCCCTTCTCTGGAGCTCCAAGGTTTGAGTTACTGCCATCTGAGTCCAGACCTAAGAGCAAAATAGTGTAATTACCAAATTCTTCCAGGACAAAGACGCCTCGAACTGTATTGCACTTTTTAATGTGATTCAGCTCTATGAAAACCTGCAAGAGAGGGAGGGAGGTGGGCGTAAGGCCCAAAGGCTCTAACCTTGCCCCTATAGAGCCCACTCTCCCAGCTACAGCCCCATCCCCCTGGGGAAAGCTAGTTCCCAAAGGGAGGACATAAGAATCCACACACACACAATCAAAAGCGCTAAGAAGCGAAGAAAGCAGAAAGGGTAAGTACCTTCCGCTCCTGGCCGGAGGAGAGAGCATGGGAGAGAAATGAAGGCATTAGTTTTAATGGTCAAACCCAACCCAAAGGCCCCTCTGCTGGCCTGGGCTACCCACCCCCGTACCCTCTACCCAGGGCAGCACTCATAGGACACCATGGCCCAGGAATCTCTGACTCAGTTCATCAGGTCTCTACCCTTCCATACATCCTCCTCCGGCGCAGAGGGCTGGCACGGGTGCAAAGCTCCCCTCAGACTGTCCTTAGGGTGGGATGTGATCTATCCTCCTTGATACAGGATTCAGGACTTCCCAAGAAGTATGCAGTAACATTAACATCAGTTACCAAGTGCTGAGCACCGATTTAGCATTTTACAAACTTAATCTACCTGGTACAGTCAACGGTATTGTCTCCATCTTATAGATGGGAAAGAAATAGGACCAGAACATTTTTTTTTTTTTTTTTTTTTTTTTTTGCTCATGAATGAAGCTGGGCCTCAGATCCAAGGACATTCTGACTCCAATTCTGTGCTTTTCCATCTGTTACTCCATGTTGCATAACCACACTGGGAGGGCCAGGGCTTTGTTCACCCAGCAGCTTGCTATGTGGCAGAAGATGGGTCAGGCCATAAGCCACTGCTCCATTATCAATTCAGACCATGGAGTCAGACCCAGAAGTCAGCCTTCACCATTACTCTGTGGGATGCTACTTCTAGGAGCCAAGCCTTCCAGTACAGGCCAGTTTGGACATGGTGAGCAACTGTTAATGTGGGAGGCCTGGGATGCGGAACCCTGGGGGCTGGACAAGGAGGTGAACAGAATGTCTGGCATGTCTAAGAGTTTATCTTCTCTTGGAGGCGGAGGGGGGAGGGAGGCAGCACTGACATGAGATCAGAAGCTACCTCTCTAGCATCTTCATGGTCCAAAAAGGAGAAAGGTACTACCCCTAAGGTATTTATGGAATGCTGCCACACTAGGTCCAGACTGGAAACAGACTAATAGGACGGACTATCTGGGCGATCACTTAGTTATTTTGTGTTGCATCGGAACTTCCCAGCTAGACATCTTCCCAGCTAACCTTGCAAGGAAGGACACTTCAAAGTCAGATATCCACCTCCCCTGAATTTCTGCTGCTTGGCTTCAGAATAGCATAGTGGGACCTAGTCCAGAGCCTTGGGGACATTAGGGAAGGAGAGGACAGGCACTTGTGTGAGGAGTCAGAGCCGGGAACGGACCTGGGATGATGCGCTGGCCTCAGAGGGAATTAGCTTAAGGAATGTCCACTGAGAGGAAAAAGTAGCACTGTGTTAAAAGACCAAGAGGAAAAAGAAACATCAGCTCCTAGGATGGAATCACAATAAAGAAAAAGGATCCTGAAGCACTCCCCCATCAAAGGAAGGGCATAGGCCTGTGGTGCGGGGCCGGGTAGAGACACCAGAGGAAGAGAAAGAACAAGAGTCAGCAGAAGAAAAGGCAAACACCCATACAGACAGACAGACAGATGGACAGACACACACACAGGCACACACACGGTTCAGGCACACTGGAAGCACACAGGAGATCAGCCAGTCTAGACTCTCAAAGCAAAACCACCAAGCGAAGCACACCCTGGGAATACAGGAAGGCGGAGACACGCAAGAGGGGCCGAGTGAGACGCTCCCACTCACACTGTGTGAGTAGTGATGGGCAGCACAGCCACCAAGCCTCACTCTCTTCCCCAGTTCCCAACACAGGCTCCCTGCTGCATCTGCTCAGAGCCTGGTGGTCTCACCAAGGTCACTGTGCCCTCCCCTTTGGTTTCTCTCTTGGTCCAGCCATTCACCTCTCTTTGGCCCCAGGCTCTCCCTCTTGCTCACTGGGAGAACACAGAGAGCCTGGAAACTCATCTTATTATAAGCAGAACAGTAGGGCCAGGAGGCCCTTGTGCTACTGCTTGGGCCTACCTGGTTGTGCATGAACTTGAGATTGATCCCTTCCAGGGTGACCTGAAGCAAGCCACCCTCTCCAGTCTTCATGTCCTGCACAGGGAACTCACCACCTAGTTCAGGCCCTGTGGTAAGGAGGAAAGTGTCAGCTAATGGGTGAGGTGAAGAGTCCCACAGCCCAACGTCCTAAACAGGTCTCTGTGGTCAGGAGGAGGGTGCTGTGGGGGGCTGACTGCTCCTCACCAGGTTTGATGCTTTGTTGCCGGGCAGCAGCACGCTCCATGCTGTCCTTGACGCAGTAGTACAGCTCCCGACACTGCAGCGCAGGAAGGGGATGTCCTGGAATAGGAGCCCTCTCAGGGCCCCATGCTCCCCACTCTAGACTATTGCTATCAAAGGCTAAGGTCATGGCCAGGACTCAGAGCCAACGTAAGTTATTCCACACGAGAGCTGGAGGCCAAAATATGGCTCTAGGTGTGGGTTCTGGAATTTTAACTGTCCAGTGAGAAACTCAGCACTAAGTCCTTAATGTCTTATGCAACCCCCAGCTCAAACAGAGACCCAATTACCTTTTTAGTATAAAACTTGTTGAGTTGGGTCTCAGAGCCATTTCTACGCCACAAACACAGGACCTTGGTCTTGGGACAGTAGGTCATGTTGATGAGCTTCTCATACCACCAGCGTTCATAGACTGTCCCGATGTTACTACGTAACACCACACAGTCATCACACACCTGGAAAAATGTACAGCATACATCGGTGGTTCTGGTCTCTGACAGTCTTTCTCGTCCCAGGCCACACCCCACGTGTCCCACAGGAAAAGGATGACTTGATGACTGATCCTAGAAACAGCCCCATGGTTATGTTTTGGGCCCAGTACTCGGGGTCCCTCTAGGGGAGAACATAAGCACTGAGCTGCTGGACACACTGTTAGAAGTATGACTGACAGAAATGGAATCTTTGAAAGCTTGTGTACGAAGAGGCGCACTGTCCAAATCAGTTATTGTGTTACCACCTCATGTGTGCTCTCTAGACCAAGGATTCAGAGCACATCTCCCGCCTCTCTCTGACAGCCATGTGGAAGAATGAGCTCTGCTATCAAACACCGGGTGGGCTTACCCAAGGAGAAAAAGTTGGAGCTAATTAATTTCCTACTCTTAGCTCTTCTTTTTCTCTATAAAATTATATAAGTGACACATGAACAATAGCTATTGCATAAAAATTACCCCATATGGGAATATGAATGTTAGGAGCGAGGTCCCTCTAGATGAATTCAGTATCCTCATAGCTTTAGTTATTGCAGCAACACTGTGGCATGTAAAAGCAGGTCAAGGTCAGAATGCTTGGTTGAGATCCTAGCTCTACCATACCTAGCTATGTCATGTTGAGCCAGCTCTTCTGTTGATAACTCCTTGTGGCTAAAGTAATAACTACACTATTAAATGTATTCATATCCATAAATTTCTGTTTTGTTTTGTTTTTTTAAGATAGTGTCTTACTATATGTACTTCTGGCTGTCCTGGAACTTTCTATGTACATCAGATTGGCCGCAAACTCACAGAGCTCATCCTGCCTTTGCATCCCAAAGGGATTAAAGGAGTGCATACCACTATGCCTGGCACAATATGCATAAAATTCTTCATGAGCATCAAAAGCCAGGAGCAGGTCTGGGAATGTAGCTCAGCAAGAGAGCTCTTGCTATAGAAAGTACCCAGGTAGCTGCCTTGGCAATCTAGTTATGATATAAAAATATAATCAGTGAGAGGCCTCAAAAAATAACAGAACTTGCTAAGCAAGCATGCAGACTTGGGTTTGACCCCCCTAAACTCACATAAATATTGTACAAGAGAGAGCCAACTCTACAAAGTTATCCTCTGATCTCCATACACACATGGTGGCACACACACACTCACACACAAACAATAAATTACTATATGTAACTGTTATGAACACAGTGATGCTCTTTGCATCTTTCTCCATCTGGACCCTCTCTTCTCTCTCCCGACCACTCTCTTTCTAGTTACACAGGATCTGAAACACCGCTTGTCCCAACCAGAACTTGGTACCTCCCAGGCAGGTACTTCTTCTAAGGCTCTTATTGTAGTACGTGGTACCCCCACTTCCACAGGAGTCAGAAGTGCAGGGGGAACACACAACTCCTTGTTCCTAAGCAGAAGCGCATATATCAGCATGGCTGATGAAGGAAGTAATATATCCCTGTAGAATATCAGAACTTGGGTAGATGTTTCTCAGAGCTGAGGGCTAACATAGCAACGTCATGTACACACACAGCTCAGCTATGGTGAGACCTCATGTCATAAACATTCCCATGCACAAACAAACCGTATAAACACAGAGAGATGAACCTATGAAGCCACAAGAAATAAATATACACTTAGAAGATATTCTTGCTATAATATTGAATCTGAAATTAAGCATCTCTACTGGGCTAACAGTTTATAAGAACTACAAACAACTGAGAAATGTGTCATTTCACCATTATCACCAAAAAGTCTAGATGCCCTAAAGGCAGAAATTGAATTTCCTCAGCAAAATAACTGGCAATGGGTGGACCCTGTGTTAGAACATGCTGAAGGATAATAACTACCAAAGAAATCTGAGCATGGTGGGCTTGCCTTTAATCCCAGGAGTTGGAGGCACAGGCAGGAAAAGCTATGTGAGTTTGAGGCTAGCCTGGTCTACACAGTGAATTTCAGGCCAGCTATGGCTATACTGTTAAAAAAAAAAAAAAAAGAAAGAAAAGAAAGAAAGAAAGAGAGAGGAGGGGAGGGTGAGAAGGGCAAAGAAATGAAAACGCCCTTGCTATCAAGGGTGAAGACCTGAGTCCGAGTTTGAGATCCAGGGTCCACATGGTGGAAGGGAAAACCAGCCCTATAAGTTGACCTCTGACCTCCACACACATGCTGTGATACACACACATAAATAAACGTAATTTATTTTAAAAGGGAAGAAAAAACAAAAAAGTTCTTTTTATTTTATCACAGAGAAGCATCTAGAAAACACTGAATGAAAAAACAAGGTATAGGCCATAGCTAGGTGATAAAACCACACTACTATAACCCAGACCAGCATGGCCTAGAGCACACTGGAGGCCTCCAACTGCCTTTCATGAATAGTTGATGTCCACAGCTTTTGCTTTGTTTTCTTTTTGGAGACAGGGTTTTTCTGTGTAGCCCTTACTGTCCTGGAACTCACTGTGTAGACCAGGTTGGCTTCAAACTCAGAGATCTACCTGCTTTTGCCTCCCGAGGACTGGAGATTAAAGGTGGCCACCAGCACCTGGCTGTGTTCACTTATTGCTTGCCTGCCTAGCATCTGGTGGAGGACACAAAGGAGATGAGGATAACTTGTAGGAGGCAAGAATGAGGACAGTGGAAATGATGGAAGTGGGGGCTAGAGTGTGCACCAGTCACCACCCCAGGATACCTTCTAATTAGTGCTCTATTATGTCTCACATCCAATAAAAGAAATGATGAAGAATCATTCGTTTTTGCATGATAACTTAATAAATTAACGATAAACGGATGCTGAGGATGAATAAAATGAGTAGGAAACAAAGCCTAGCATTGGTCTAGGAGTTTCTTGTGTCACTGAAATATCCTTCTGGGTCTCCGGCATGAAACTCACTTCCATGAAGAAGATATCTCCATTGGTGTCTGTCCCTGCATGCACAACAAACGTCTGTTTCTTCATGTGCCGACTGCCACTGGACCGGATGGAGAGATCACGTCCACTCTGAGGAAAAAAAGATGCTTAGACACATTCAGATGTTACTCTTAAACACAAACCTGGATGAAAATGCCTCATTTGCCAATTAAATTCTTAACTGCTTCCTTAACACAATCCTTCCCCATCCCCTCCTACCCCTGAAAGAGGGTTTCTCTGTGTAGCCCTGGCTGTCCTGGGACTCACTCTGTAGACCAGGATGGCCTCAAACTCAGAGATTCATCTGCCTTCGAAGGGATGTGAGTAAAGACATGCACCACCATGCTTACCATTTAGTACAATCTATCTGCTAGCCACTGGCCACAAGGAAGGACCAAGGCCTTTCTTTTTGGAGCCAAGGTCCCTATGCCTCTTAAAAATTGAAGATCTTAAAAAACTTCTGTTTATGTGAGTTATAATTATACTCACTAGTCTAGAAATGTTAATAACATTTTAATGTTTATTAACTCATTTGAAAATAATTTGTTGTTGGCCAAGCATATAAAAAAAGACCACACCTTTTATAAAATATATTTCTTCTAGTAACAGCAATAATGAAGAGTAGCGATGTTTTACCTATGTGCAAATCTCTTTAATGTTTGGTTTAGAAGAAAGTAGCTGCATTCTTGGGCTGGGCTTGGTGCCACACACTCAAGAGGCTGAGGCAGGAGGATCACAAGTTTGAGGCTAGCCTGGGCTACATTAAAAAAAAAAGTAAGATAAAATATGGTGCACATCTTTAATATCAGCTCTTGAGAGAGGCAGAGGCAGGCCTACACATTGAATTCCAGACCAACTGCTGTTACATAGTGAGATAAATCCAAAAATAAAATCAAAAGAGTTGGCAGGATAGCGCAGCAGGCAGAGGAGCTGACAACCCGGGTTTGACTTCTGACTCCCACACAGTAGGGGAACTGCAGCAGCTTGTCTTCTAATACACACACAAAAAAAATCCAGTTCAAAAATAAGGGTCATCATGGGGGCTGGAGAGATGGCTCAGCGGTTAAGAGCACCGTCTGCTCTTCCAGAGGACCCAGGTTCGATTCCCAGCACCCACATGGCAGCTCACAACTGTCTGTAGTTTCAGTTCCAGGCAAAACACCAAGGCAAATAATTAAATAAATAAAAGTGTGTTTTTTTAAAAAAAGAGCACTGACTGCTCTTCCAGAGGACCTGAGTTCAGTTCCCAGAACCCACATGGTGGCTCACAACCATCTATGGTGAGATCTGGGCCCCTCTTCTGTATACTGTATACATAATAAATAAATCTTTAAAAAAAAAAAAGGGTCATCTTTGCTTAAAAATATAAATGTAGCTGAGTTTGGTGGTGCACACCATTAATCCTAGCACTTGGAAGGTAGAGGCAGAAAGATTTCTGCGTGTTTGAGACTAGCCTGCTCTACATAGCAAGTTCCAAGAAAGCCAGAACTACTACTCATTGAGATAATGTCTTAATAAGGAGCGAGAGTGAACAGCTACATTCGAGTATCTGCTTCTTCACTCAAGCTACTGAGTGTGTAGCTCAGGTTAAAGAACATAAACAAAACGTGACCTCGCAGGTGGTCATTGCAAAGGGCAATTTCTACAGGCCTCTTCGGGTGAGCAGATGTACTCTTCTTTGCTACTGCGCCCTGCTGGTCTATAACTTGATCTCCAGACCAAGCTGGTCTCAAGCTCACTGCAACTGTCCTCTGCCTCCCAAGCACTGGAATTAGCATTATCAAGCGGCAGCTGAGAAGCGGCTGTTTCCTAAAGCTGCAAACACACCAGTAAATGGCTTACACTGTTACCGTAAAGTCCATCTGCTTGCCCTACATTCTGCGTGGAACTTTTACCCTTATTTGTATTTGTAACATCACGCAGTATATTAGAAAGACACTAACCAAATATTAATATCTCATATTTTAAAAATCACTTTCATTATATCATCAATCTCATTAGATATTTATTTTTATTTTATGTGAATTGGTGTTTTGCCTGCATGTATAACTGTGTAAGGGTGTCAGATCTTGGAATTACAGACAGTTGTTAGCTGCCATGTGGATGCTGGGAATCCAACTCAGGTCCTCTGGAAGGACAGTCAGTGCTCTTAACCAATGAGCCATCTCTCCAGCCCATCAATCTCATTAGAAAAGCCTTAAAATATCTAAAAGCTGACCAGGTGTAGTGGTGTATGTCTTTAATTTCATTACTTGGGAGGCAAAAGTGGGTGGATCTCTGTGACTTGGAGGCTAGCCTGGTCTACATATTGAGTTCCAGGCCAGCAAGGAAAACTTCACACCAAATAAAATTTTTTCCAAAATTCTCATTCATTTTCACTTTAACATTTGACTCTTATCATTAGCAACAAATACTGTCAACTGTCTACTTTACAAGAACTGGTTCACCATATTCTTTTAGAAAAAAAGTCTGCCAGCTCACCTAATAGTCATAGAGGAAATAGTGTTTCTTGGACAAGGATAATATTTCACCTGTCACAGATTGCTTCTCCTTATAATAACCAACACACTGGGTTTGCAGCAGAAATGCTTTATGTATACTTCTCATTTTACTACAGAGAATATTAAGACATAAAAACAATGATTAAAATTTAATAAATGCAATATTTTTCATTGATTCATCAATGAAACTGGCTCTTTAATTTTTATTATTTTATGTGTATGAGTGTTTTGCCTGCATGTACACATGTGTGCCTGGTGCTCACGTAGGCCAGAGGTGAATATTGGATCCCCTGGAGCTGGAGTTACAGATGGTTGTGAACTATCATGTGGATGCTGGGAATCCAGTCCAGGTCTTTTGCAAGAGTAGTATGTACTCTTAACCATCGAGCCATCTTTCCAGTCCAGAAACTGGTAGAAATTTTTGTTTTTTGAGACAAAGTTGCTCTGTATAACAGCCCTGGCTGTCCAGGAACTTGCTCTGAAGACCAGCCTAGCCTTGAACTCACAGAGATCCACCTGCCTCTGCCTCCCAAGTGCTAGGATTAAAGACATGCACCACTACTGCCTGACTAAAATGTGAAAAAAAAGTCAGTTTCAGGTCCCTGAGACGTGAGCTCATGTGCAGGTCAGGGATCAGGGGATGGCCTGCAGGAGCTGGCTTTCTCCTTCTACTGTGTGGGACCCAGGGATCACACTTAGGTTGTCAGGTTTAGCAACAAGTGCCTTTACCTGCTGCCATGTTACCAACAGAATGCATGGACGTGAGAGTGGGCCTCATATAGTTTAGTCGTGATAATAATGTGCCAGTAGTCTGTACAAGATTGCTTTGCAGTTCTGGTGCAAATATTAACCAGTTAAAAGAGGTATTTTAGCTGGGCATTGGTGGCACACACCTTTAATCCCAGTATTTCAGGAGGCAGAGGCAGGTGGATCTCTGTGAGTTCGAGGCCAGCCTGGTCTATAAAGTGAGTTCCAGGCCAGCCAGGGCCATTACACAGAGAAAGCCTGTTTTGTTTTCCTTCAAGAGGCATTTTAGGGTTGTGATGAGAACAGATTTCACCTTGTAGATCCCCAGACATCTCAGACCTTATGTGGGAACTACTATACTATGATAGCTGGGACACTGAGAGCCCCAGCACTGAACAGAAGGGCTGAAACCTCACCTGAACTACTGCCCCACTCTCAAAACTAAGGATTAACTGGGCTGCACAGTGACATGGCCAGGAATGTTCCACGTGGAAGCGCTGCAGGGAAGGATGACAGGCAGAAGGGAAGAAGCCAAGGGAAGGTGTGCTCACCAGATTGGTCAGCTGATCAAGCACCTCATTGATCTGTTGGCTGTATACAAGACCAATGTGGGACTTTCCCATTAGACGCCGTACTTTCTTCCTGATGTCATTCTTGTTCACCTGGAAAGCCAAGACAGGAGTCTGAATAAAGGATGTGCTTTCTTCCCAACTGAGGCAGAGACAAGAAAATGTCTAAGTTTCCATAGATTATCTGAGAGAAATGGGATTCTGAAAAACTATATCACTGCCTATGGCCAAACATCTTCAACTGTGTATTCTGACCAATGGAATTCAAGCACAGAGAAAAACCTTACAATACAAGGAATGCTGATTAGTTTTTTGTCAACCTGACACAATCTAGAGTTATCTGGGAAGAGGGATTCTCAATTGAGAAAATTGCCTTGAGCTTGAGGGGCATTTTGGATTAATGATTGATGTGAGAGAGCCCAGCACACCACTGGCAGTGCCTTCCCTGGGCAGGTGGTTCTGGGTCGTGTAAGAAAGCAGGCTGAGCACAGGTATAGTGCATGCTTTTAATCCAAGCACTTGGAAGGCAGAGGTAGGCAAAGCCTGATGAGTTCAAGGCCAGCCTGGTCTACAGGGTGAGTTCCAGGACAGCCAAAGCCACACAGAGAAACACTGTCTTGAAACACCAAAGCAAACAAAGGTCGCAGGCTGAGTGAACCAATGAGCAGCGCTCCTCTGTGGTGCTTGCGTCAGCTCCTGCCTCCAGGCTCCTGCCTCGGCTTCCACCGATGATGAACTATGACCAGTTGGCCAACAAGCCCTTTTGTTCTCGTGTTGCTTTTGGCCACTATGCTTATAACAGCGACAGAAACCTAACTAAGACACAAGATCAATCAAGTCAAAATGCTTACAGAACCATCTCCATATTTTGGGTGACTGATCCCTTCACAGGAGGAACTCACAATTCTCTGCCACCACCACTCCAAAGCCGGTCTCTCTCAGAGACAAACTCTCGTATAGGTAATAATCCTAATCTTTCCACAAGTATCAACGCAAAGCACAAACAACTCAAACGAGGATTTATCATTACTTTGTTAATAGTGGGTACTTTTTTTCTGTTTGACAAGATTTTATTAGTTTTGGCTGGCCTTGAATTCCTGATCCCCATGACTCTACCTCCCAGGTGCCTTATTTACTGGCATGAACTACTATGCCTAGGTTAGACAGTTTTATCCAGAAATAGAAAATTATGCATGACAAAAGGTTGGCATGAAAATAAATTCTGAGCCCCTGAAGGGTTTAGAATATACTACTGGGAAAAATGAATTAAATCAGTTGTATTCTGTGGGGAGCTCTATTACATCCTAAAACAACTTAGCAAAGGGAGCCCATAGAAAATTCAAAGTAGACAAGTAACAAGAGATAATCAATTATCTTTATAACATTCATAAACAAGAGCCTGGCAGCTTCACTTAAATGGGCAGTGAGTAAGCTGGCAGAGTTTCAGCTAGGAAGAGAGCCCCAGTCAGAGACTTTGACAGCATTCCCACCTTCCCAGAACTTAGGCAGTGACAGCTGGACATAAGCAAAATCAACATTACCTTCATGAGGAGCATATAGGATATGAGGTTGTGTAAAAGTGTGGCCAATAAACGGTCTTCATCATCCTCCAGGCGCTTCCGGTCATGTTCTCCTAGAGACAGGTACCTAAGCAGAAGGCCAGGCACAAGTACTCAGGTAGGAGACCACAAAACACTGTGGAAAGAACTGAATAGGGACATTCTCATGTCTTTCCTAAATCCCATACCTGTCAATCATTTCCTGAGGACCCTGGTCCATACCCATCCCTTCTCTTTCCAACATCACAGCATCTAAGAATGCATCTTCCCAGAATTGCATTTGGTCCCATAAAGTAGAACGCTCTTTGCCTGTGTAGAATAATGTTATTTCTTGGGTGGCGGGCATGGTTTATTTAACATTCCAAGAATACAGCTGCTAAATTAAAAGATAGCAAGCCCCAGATAAAACAAGGCCATTCCAAATTCTAGGGCGATGGAAACCAAACCTTTCTCCCAGATCTGATATATTTTGCCACCAACCCCAGAGGCCTCTGAGCAAGGCCCAGCCCTTCCCCGGCAGGAAGAATAAAGACATCACACAAAGAAAAGCAGTTACTTATAGAAAAGGTCTCCATGGCAGCATCTTCTAACTGGTCCCACATGGATCCTTTGTCCCTTCCTGCCAGTTTGTGAGCAGGAAGGGACACGGTAGCAAGACGAGAAAAAGGAGATAGATATAGCCTGGTGATTAATACCCAAACCCAGCTTCGTGGAATCTTCAGCCCCTGCTTAACCCACAGATTCCTTGGTTCCTATTTTAAGATCTGAACTGATGAGATGGCTCAGGAGGTAAGGAGCTTGCTATGAAGCCTGATGAGCTAAGCTCCCTGGAGCCCACGTGGAAGGAGGAAATAAAGAACCAACAAGTCCTCTGAGCTCCACATGTGTGCACAGCACACGCCGCCCCCATTAGATAAATAAATAAATATAAAAAGAAGTTTAAAATGCTATCCGATGTCAGAATTAATATTAACAGAAAGCCAAGCAGCAGCTGTTTGGTGCTACCCTCTCCCATGGCCGAGCCCAGCTTCCTTCTAATGCACGCGCCTTGCCAGTCTATTTCTTACCTAGCAGTCCCTCATAGAGATAGACTCGCTGGCTTACATCTTCAGAAGAGCGGATTGGACTGCCAGCCACCTTTTCCTTTGGCTTCAAGCTATGGGCTTTACCCTAGAAAGACAAGGTAGGTCAGATACCAGACGGAGACAAAGTAAACCAGGCACCTCCCTGAAAGCTTCACATATGAAGTAGACTTCAGCCATTAACACACAACTATCCCTGCTTCTGCTGCCGTTTGCCTAAAAGTCGTTCGGATAATTCTGTTTTCTCTTACTGCATCCCAAGGCAAGAAATGATGGCTTCCTTCTGACTTCCTGTTTTTCCTTAGTCTCCATGATGCTTTTTCTTAGAGCTGGGTATGCCTCTAATCCAGCTTGTGGGAGGTTGGGAAAAGAGGGTCCTTAGCTTTATAGCAAGTTTGAGGCCAGCCTGGGCCACCCTCAGGTCATAACAAGGTCAACTCTTTGTAGTAGCGCCACACAGTAGAAAGAGTGCAATGTGAAGTCAACCACTCTTTATTAGATTTTTAGTTGCTGAGGATCGTTTTCCTCGTCTATAATAGGAACATTATAATAGCTACCTCACAGAAATGGAGAAGTGATGAAATTACTTAATTTATGTAATATATGCACATGCATGTTCCCATGCATGTGCAAGTGTGAGGACTCAAGCAGATATCAGGAGTCTCCTTCCATTACTATCTACAACACACACACACAAATCAAACAAGAAAAGCCTTTATCGAGCCAAGAAATGTAAATAACCCTTCTCATCTCAAATGTAAAAATAGTCCTTGCTCACCAGCTCAGGACAGTTAAGGCTATGTAGTGGGAAGGGCAGAAAAGGTGACACACAGTGACTAGCATCCCACGAGAATGATTTAACATCCAGAATCAGAATATAAGAAAGACTTTTTTTTTAAAGATTTTTTTAACTTTTTATAATCTATTTATCTTTATTTCATATGCATTGGTGTTTTGCCTGCATGTATGTATGTATGACTGAGGGCATTGGATCCCCTAGAATGGGAGTTATAGACAGTTGTGAGCTGCCATGTGGGTGCTAGGAATTGAATCTGGGTCCTCTGGAAGAGCAGACAGTGTTCTTAACTGCTGAGCCATCTCTCTAGCCCTAAAAAGGTTTTAAAAGACTTTTTAAAGTCATACTTAATCGTTTTGTACATGTGTGACTGAGGAGGGGATTTACAAATGTGCCATGGCATGCACGTGTAGGTCAGAGAATGTCCTTCAGCGGTTGGTTGTCCCTCTCTTCATGAAGTTCCAAGGAGGGATCTCAGGCTGCCAAAGCTAGAAGGTAAGAGCCCATCCCTTCTGACAAGCTCTTACCACAGCAGACTGCCTCAAATTCAAGATCCTCTACTCAGCCTCCAGAGAAGAAGGATTACAGGCATGAGCCAGCACACCCACTGGAAGGCTTTTCTAAACACTCTGATTAGAACAGTCTGTATAGTCCCAGAGAGTCCTGCCCCATAACTTAAGTGACCCTGCTAACTCTCAGTTCTATCTCGGCCTCCATTGGCTCTTCTAGGCACAGACAGATATATTGAAAGACCTAGACATACAAATAAGCACCAGTGGTTAATAAAGACTTCATTTAGACTATATCTTTTACTTTCCTCTGAAGTAAAGTACTGGCAAGCTGTGGTGGAGGATATCCACTGTCATCTTAATAAAGTGGCGCCTGCTTCAGAGCAGCTACCGCTATCTAAAGAAGCAGGTGTATGCGGCAAAGCAGAGGGCCAGCATAAGAACTGATTGATTACGGGCACACACTTGTAATCTCAGCACTTGGGAGACTGAAACGGAAGAATCATTGGCTGAGGTCAGCCTGGGTACACAGTGAGACTCAAAAAGAAGATTAGGAGGAAGAGAAGGGAGGGAGGGAGGGAGGGGGAAAAGAGCCATCCAGCTGCAGCAGACCTCCCTGGATGACCATGACAAGTTCTTCCCTGTCATCTGCAGAACCATGCACATGCCCGGCAAGTGTTCTGTCACTGGATTACATCTCCAGCCCCACTTTTTTCTTTCTAACTTTTTATTGTGTCTTAAACCACCTTCCTCTTCCATTAGAGAACAGTCTTTTGTTAGTGAATAAAGCTTACAAAGATGGTGCTTGTGGCAGAATTGGTTTCAATTTCACTATCAGACAGAGTGGCCCGGGAACTTGTCAAGTGTGCCCCGCCTTCTCCTCCTGGCCCATCACCCGCATTGCTGCTCAGGTCGCTGTCTGCTCCAAGGGTCTCTCCAGAACTATTACTCACCTAGCAAAGACAAAGATAGTAAGAGATAGTCCCCCAGCTAGACCGTCTACTGCTACAAAGAATCACTTTTCAGGTGTGTCAAACAGCTTCCCTTCTTAAGATGAGTGACATTCTGTGCACACACCTAAGAGAATCAAGCTAACCTGAGACTAAGAACAGCCTCCAGCAGGGAGGAGCCTTCCAAGGAGACACCCCCATCCCACCCACAAAGCAACCAATGTGGTATCCCCCTACCACAGTGCTAACTTCAGAGTCCTGACTTGAGCTTCGGATCATGACCGCTGGACTCACACCGGCGACAGAATCTTGATGAGTTCTCTGGAATAAGAAAGGGGACACCTAGATGGCTTCCAGAACGGTCCTGAGTGATTCATTCTTTTCTAAGCTGGAATGTAGGTAACTTACACAATAACTAACACATTAAATAAATACATACTCGCTGTGGAAAACAAAAGAAAGAATAAGAATAAGCCATAAATCTACTATCCAGATTAATCTCTACTTTGAGAATATCTCCTGTTAGTCTTTTAGTCTTTTATAGATACATTTTTTAAAAAACTAAATTGAAGTTGGGCAGAGTAGCACATATCTTTAATTCTAGCACTTGGGAGACAGAGGCAAGCAGATCTGTGAGTTCAAAGACAGCATGGTCTACATAGCAAGTTCTAGGCCCAGCACTGCTATACAGGAAGGCTCCTCCATATATGTATTTCATATTTATAAATTTATGTGTGTGTATATATTTTAATCATACTATGTATATATATTTTAATCATACTATGTTGCTAAATTTTTGAAAACACAATTGATAGGAATACAGCATTTCATGCCTCTATTATGTTTATTTAATTTTTCCCTATTATTGGTCATATTTAAGATTGTTTCCTTCTTTAGTTAACTGTAGGAAGTAGTTTGAGGGTAGTGGTATAACCCGGTAGTAGTCTTTACCTAGAATGTATTTACCTAGAATGTATTTACCTAGAATGTATACTCTGAATTTAATTCCCACTGCCAATATACATTTACATACATATACATACGCACACACACATATCTGTACATACACACATATAAATTTATTTCTTATTTATTTGTAACTTTGAGATAATAATTTAGCCCTGACAGTTTTCAGAAAGGCTGTCACAAACCTGGGAAGCAGATGTCAGGCTCACACCACTGTCTGCGCTGATCTGGGACCTTTTCTCCTCTGTCTCACCAAGGTCAAAGGCAGGCTTGATTACCTCCGGCCCTGGGTAGGGGAATGGGAAGTTTTCTGTTATTCAGCACACAGAAGCTTGGGGCAGGCTGGTGAAGGGAGTGGGACAGCACCAGAGCCTGTTCCAGACCTGATCATCACATCCCAGTCACTTCCCAGGGACTGCCCCTCCCCAGCACTGAGACAGACCCACTAGAAGAGGTTTCCAGAAGCCTTATGAACCAAGTAGTACATTAGACCTGGCCAACCGTCTCTGCGGCCATCTTCGCAACCTGAGAAAATTCAGAGCAAATCATCCTAACAGGAAACATCCCACAAACAAACCCCACTCCAGGGCACCCAAAGTCAGAGTTCCACCTGTGCCTGAGACTATTAAAGTGTTCCCAGGATGCTCAGTGATTCCTGACAAAGGTGTCCAAAGAAGCCAGAAAAGGTTAGGGCAAAAGAAAGAAAGAAAACAGTTTCCCTGGGCACTGCCTACCCCCACCCTACACCATCTACATTGAGACACCCCCCAAAAAGCACTTGTTTTAACTCCTCCACCCCCAGTGGTATGGCAGAAGGACAGAACAACAGAAAGCAAGAATGTGTACCTAGATAAGTCACTAGAGAGAGCCGGGAAGCTACAGACTCAACACAGAGGGACAGCAACCATCTCTGCCAACTACACCCACAGGCCTAAAGGTGAGGAAGGGATCAGCCAAGGAGGGCACTGCAGTCAGCAGGAGCGCACCCCCAGTTATACAGCACTAGAAAACCACGCTGTAGGTGTTTTACACGGTAAACGCCTGATTGCTACTGAAAGGGCGGGGGTAAGGAGCATCTCAGAAGCCATACACCTAGGATTCACACACCACCTGCCCCAAGAAGCTTCTGTCCTGACAGAGGGAGCCCGCCCAACTGGGCCTGGGAAGTTGGCAGGTATGGGAGACTGAGGGACAGGAAAGGGCGTTCGTTCCTTACTCTGTTTTTCCAAAGCCTTTTGTTTTTTCACTTCCTGGTGCTTGTTCCACAATTCTACCCCAGATGCAGTGCAAGCAGGAGAGAGAGACACAGAGTCAGAGGCTTGTCAGAGGACCAGAGACCCCCCACCCCAGTTCACTTCGCTTCCGGTATTGTATTATCAGGTAAGAGATACAAAGATATCTTTATTTGGGTAGGATTGAGAAATCAAGAGATCCATTTTTTGCCCCTCTTCTCAAATCATGAACTGAAGACTCGAAATTTCTAATCCTATTCCCAGTGTAAATGCTCTGAAGAATCTTTGAGCTGGAAGAGCTCTTCATGAAACTACTTTATTTTGTATGAGGAACTGGACCCTAAGCAGGCTGGTGGCGGGTCTATGGACTCCCGACACAACATGGCCTCTCTGTCAAGAGAGCTGAGCATAGCTGTGCTTACAAACACCAGATAAGACATGATTACGTCAAAGAATTTCAGAAACATAAGCAGCAATTTGCTTGATGCACTGGACTGGTATTCAGTTAGCATTCCTCCTGTTGCTCCCAAAAATAAAAACAAAAGAAAAACCAATTTACCCTCAGAACTGTCAACCAAGAGACCCATTCTTAGTCACTATCTAGGGAAAATGCTTTCAGTAGAATAACAAAGAACAGAAAATGGCCAAGACTTCTAGCTTCTCAGTCAGACGAAGCACAGGGAAACCAATCATAGCTTTTTTTTTTTTTTTTTTTTTTTTTCTGGAAGGAACTTCAAGGTTTATTTAGTATAATCTCTTCATTTCCTAGATGAGGTGATAGAGATTCTGACAGGGAAATGATATGTCCAAGTAGAGTCAAGACTTACAGGACAACAGGCCAATATTTTCATCACATCAGGCAGGAGAAAGCCAAGCTTTACTGCTGCTTCTAGGAGAATATTTGCCAAGCAGAGAACTGAAAATGTCCTAAGAGGAGAGTTGGTCCATTCCTATGAGAACTTATGTCAACGGCTAGAGG
Source organism: Sigmodon hispidus (assembly GCA_004025045.1). Lineage (NCBI taxonomy): Eukaryota > Metazoa > Chordata > Mammalia > Rodentia > Cricetidae > Sigmodon > Sigmodon hispidus. The sequence goes on along the minus strand of PVIH01004670.1, from coordinate 71,412 downwards.
CCATGGCAAAGAAGTATCAGTTTAGCACAGTATAGAGATCAGGGACCCAGAATCAAAAAGAAAGTAGCCTAGATGACCCAAGGTCAGGCAGGAGTGAGCCAAAGAGGTAACACCAAAGAGCAAATGGAGAAACACCAGACATAAGCAAGTTTTGAATCGATTCTGGAATGGAAAGACAGAAAGAAAGAAGAGCCAGCTCAGAAATCTATGGCCTTGGAGTCTAGGACCCAAACATGCCATAGAGGAGCACGTTCCAGAGCAGTGTAAGGCCTGCACATGGGGACTGGATGAAGAACCCAGATGGTCATAATTTTACATCCCAAAGATGTTATCTATAAATTTCCCAGTGGTCTCCAAGATCATGTTTTCCTTATGTAAAGAACTTTAGATATAAATAAAAAAGGACGGAGAATCCAGCTCAGACTTCCTGCCTTTATCACACGGGTCTCTAAGCAAATCTGCAGTATTCCTCAAAGATGCTGATGAGACAGCTAGAAAGCAAGCCGCAAGACAGACGTGTATAAGAAAATGCTGCTGGAAATGGACAAAACCCCTCTCCCCCTCTCTCCAAAGTAAGCATGGGGAAGAAAAAGTCAGGATTCTGGATGAGTTGAGAGAAAGGAAAGATATTTAAGAAGTCGGGACCACTTCAGCATATCAGACTCAATGATACATACCAACAGATGCTACAAAATTCTCTTCCTTTAAACTTCTGGTATCCAGCTCTTTGGGACCCTTTCCTGTAGCACTTGGTGCCCGAGGACCCAGCTGAGGGACCCTTAGCTGTGCCATAGGCTTTGGGTCCCCCCGCCCAGCCAGACCAGCATCCTTGCCAACAGGGGTATTTACAGTCTCTGTTGGACTTTTCTTCCGTTTGTCTGGTTCTGAGGAAAGGAACAAATACAGAAGTGGCTAAAAAAGGCATGAATAGGAATCAAGTCAGGAAAATGAGAGGGAGAGGCCAGAACACAGGGGAAAGAGAGGCAGTTAGCGCACAGAAGGAAAGCCAAGGCCTTGTTCTTCATGGTAGGAGATGATTTCCCTAAGCATGCCTGGAAACAATCCCAAAGAGTAACAGCGGGAGAGACACTGGGAAACAACATGTAGACAGCAAGTTGGGTTCCTACCTTTACTATAGTAGTGGGTCTGGGCAATCTCCAAAAGCCCAAAGATGCTGGCCATGCCACCCAGACCTGCATGGGCATAGGACTGCTCGAGACTGAGAACCGTGCACTTGAGGAGGTCTAGCATCCCTTTGTACACCTTCCGACTGATCTCCTGCAACAACAGCCAGGACCCCGAGCTAGCAGCTCTTCTTAACATGCTTCTGCCCAGTTGATTCTGACTCCCTAGTCCACATACTTACCACATCTTGGATGACATCCTGCCGGGCATCGTCTTCTGACTGTACTGCACGGTTCAGCTTGCTCAATACAAAGACTCGAAGCTGCTCACTCTCCAGCAGCCGGCGTACCTTTTTCATATTGAGCCAGCCTACTCCCTGGCCATCCAGCACACTGTGTACCACTTCCTTCAGGAACTGCTGGTTCTCACTACAGGGCCCACAAACCACTTATGTGGTCGTCTGATGCTTGGCAGAGCACCCCCTCTTTCACCAGACACAATGTTTACCCAAGGGCAAAGTATTAAGCTAAGTCTCCAAAATGGCCACCACACTCTATCTCCCCAAGCATCTTGTTTTCCAACTCCCCACAATCCTGCAATTTCATCTTAAACTACTACTGTTGCCTGTCTTCTGGTTAAAAATGGCTGGGCGGGTGTGGCTCATGCCTTTAATCCCAGCACTCAGGATGTTACAGAATTAGTTTCAGTACAGGCAAGGCTATGCAAACCCCTGTCTTGTGGGGGGGAAGGTGCTGATCAAAAATTGATTAAATGAATCTACTGTTTTGAGAGTTGCTGCCCTCCCAATATTGAGCATCCCTCAAAAAAAAAAAAAAAAAAAAAAAAAAAAAAAAAAAAAAAAAAAAAAAAAAAAAAAAAAAAAAAAAAGGCACCATGATACTGTCTCAAAAAACAAAACAAAGCTGCTCTGCCATTTATTACCTAGAATTGCTGGCCCGGCCCTGGGGTGATGGAGGCTCTCTTTTCACAGTTGGGCTGTGTTTAATGACAGATGACTTCTGGTCCACCAAGGCCCGCCTGTTTCCTACAGTAGGAAAGATAGGAATGAGATACATCATTGGCACAGTCCAGGGGTTCACATTATCATACCACTGGGTTGCCATAATCTACACCCATTCTCCAGCAGGTCTGGGCTAGGTGGCACCAGAACATCACACACAAATAGAAAGCAGCCATGGCAATGTACAGGAGGTAGGGATGGAGATTCAGGCCACTCCACATGCACCAGCAGCATGCCCCAAGGGCTGCATGAGTGTCGTGGGGGATAGGCAAGGCAGGTCACTCATGTGACATCACCTGCAGGCAGAGAAGATGCTAGGGGGAAAAAAGTCATGCACAGCTCACGGGGAAGACCCACCTTCGCCACTCCCAGGGCCGGCTTCAGTAACAATCTCCATTAGAGTATTTAGCCCAAATACTGGGACAAAAATACACAATTAGTAGGTGCACCACAATACCTGAACCCCTGTACCCCATGACGGAGCAGTAAGTCAGAGCACCTGAGCACTCGCTCGAAGCATGGGAAGTGCATATAACCTTGCTTCTTGTGCGCATCGAAGCAGAAAGCCAAGTGATCAAGAGATAGCCAAGGCACTAAGAAAGGCCATTCTTAGGCCTGAGACCTCTCAAAGCCAGGGGTAAGGTAAGTGACACAGAGGCCTTCAGATACTCAGCAGGCGCATGCATGCATGAAGGAAGGAACAGTAGCTTCTATGGACTGTCTAGCACAGGGCTCCTGAGAGGCTGTGGGTACCCACAGGGAGGAGACATCTTGCAGATGCTGTCATGGGAAGTAAGGGTGCAGTGTAGTGAGGATGGGGCATGGGCAGGAAGGCTAGGTGCAGCACATGAGATGAAGCGTCACATGCAATCAGAGTTTCAGTTACTCTCCCTTCAAATGTACCGGATGAAAGCCAGAGAGGCCAACACGCCTTTCCATCCCTAACATACCCGTCCACTTGAGGATCCACTGTAGTAATTCTAGCTGGTTTTCTACATTACTGCTCTAGCCTCCTTTCACCCACCTACCCTACAACCCGACTCCACTAAAGAACATTACTTTGGGGGCTGGAGAGATGGCTCAGTGGTTAAGAGCACCCTCTGCTCTTCCAGAGGACCCAGGTTCAATTCCCAGCACCCACATGGCAGCTCACAACTGTCTGTAGTTCCAGTTACAGGCAAACAAATAAATAAAGTTAAAAAAAAAAAAAAAAAAAGAACATTACTTTGGCTCCTGATGTCTCTCGCTGGATGTGATGGGTGGTATGTGTCTATAATCTTAACACTAGGGAGGGCCAGGGAGGAGGGCTGTAAATATCAGGAGCTCTGCATTGAAGACCCTGTGCCAATGAAATGATTACTTCTCACTGTACTTAGTACTATAATTAAATATTTCAGCACACTATCCATAGATAGCAAACAAAAGTCAAATTAGATTGAGAAAAGGCCCTCAAGCTACAAAGATCATATAGATAAAATTGAAATATGGTCTGGCCCTAGAAGTCAGTCAATACCAGTGATAGCCAAAAGTTGGCATGAAGCCATAGTAAATGGCTAGATTCCATAAATATTGCTGGACCGCCCATAATCATCCTCCTGTGGATCAGCTCCTCGGGAAGGAGTTTACCCAAGCTCATGCAGTGGGAATGTGAAGATGACTGAGGGCAGCTGCTTATCCCTGTGTTAGCAGATACTTCTTTGTGAGAAGGTCCTCCCCAGCAGAGGCCCCATGATGATATAATAGGGCCTCCTCCAGCCACAGAGATGACTTCTACCTGCAACCACTCAGAGCCTATGGTGTGCAGTGAAAGCCATGATAAGCGATAACTGGGTCAAATGACTCGTGATACACAGTACTCCAGACAAAGACCGGTATGTCTGACGTGTCTCTCAGGGAAATCGGGGTTGACAATAGAAAGGCCGTAGTTACCTTTCAGGCTGGGGAATGGTGTAGTCTTCTCTCGGGCACCTTTAGTGGGCAGTGTGAGGTTTGAAAGACTGAAGCTTGTACTGTGGTTCCGATACAGGCTGCCTACAAAGGAGAGGGTTTAAAAAAAGTGAGGTAGGGGCTGGAGAGATGGCTTAGAGGTTAAGAGCACTGACTGTTCTTCCAGAGGACCTGAGTTCAATTCCCAGCAACCACATGGTGACTCATAACCATCTATGATGACATCTGATATCCTCTTCTGTATACTGTATGCATAATAAGTAAATAAATCTTTAAAAAAAAAGTGAGGTAATAGGGCAGACATCCAGAGCAGCACCCCAGCACAGTAACTGTTGCCTCATCTGCCTTGCTCCTTTCAAACAGCACCCAAGGGCTTGACCAGATGACCTCTGCTCTATCTCAGAAAAGATGGAGTGTAATTTAGAGTAAACAAAGAAACAGCCAGGTCTGCTCAAAACCCAGTGATCATTTTCTCAGGCTTCCTCCTGTATTAATTAATGTCTAAGTCTCATTTGTTGCTAACACTTCATGAAGGCTGGTGGTTACTATGCTTCTAATCTGAAGTGATACTCCTCCCTGGGTCCTGAGAACACCTACAGCTACAGTCATTCTTTATGGCGGCTTTCACTAGCCCCTCGTCCATCCACGGTCTGCAAGTATTCTAACCCTCATACCCTAAAGGTTAGCATGAGAATCCATTGCATATTTCAAACATGTTCATTAAAGCTCCTTACCAGGCAAAGAAGATAGCAAATCCAAAACAAATTCAATAAAATATTTTCATGGAGTATATATAAAATTGCATGACTTACAATTTATTGTTTAATTTTTGTATATATTGTCCTAAATACATATGTAAGTGAACAATGGATAGGGCCCAGTGGGTAAAGGCACTTGCTACCAATCCTAACAACCTGAGTTTGATACTGAGAAGCCACAGCGGAGGACAGAACTAACTCTGTGAGCTATTCTCTGACCTCTGTGTGCATGCTGCAGCCCGTTGGTGCACACATGCACACGCATACTACATACAAACACACATACATAGTTACTGACTAATTTGGCTGGTGTTTCTTATATCTCACTTAAAAATACTTCACCCAGCATCAGCCAATGATCTGAGTTAGGACTACTATCTACCTAGCCCTACGTCTCAAGTTCTAATCAACATGTCCCAGAAAGGAAAGGGAGCAGAGGAATGGGAGATCTTGAGGTACTTACTAGCAAAAGACATGATGCCTCCGAAGCCCTCGGTGCTGTTGTTAGAGACGGTGGAGTTGGGAGAGCTTGCCCGAGAGTCTGACTCTGCATCCGAGTCACTCGCCAGTTTCAAGCTGTTGGGCCGCAGCAGCTTTTGAGCCCTTGAATGCACAATGGCACCCATGAGTCCCAGGCAGGGACACCTACCCTCGAGCGGGCCTTATGCTACACTGCAGTTGCTGTTCTTGTCCCATAATTTCTAAGTCCTTAGTTCAAAGAGCTCCCCTCTGGGAATGCAGAACAACAAGAGCATTCAGACTTTCTAATTAACCCTCACCCAGGGTCACTGCAGTCACCCATCTAAAAAGGATTCCCAGGCTCTCACCGATTGCCACTGACATGTTGGCTGAATCGGGGAGTGTAGCTTTCCCCTTGCTCATCGTCATCTTCCTCAGGGGGAAAGCCATATTGGGGCTCGAAGTACGGATTGTCATAGGTTCGCTGGCACACTGACCCCTCTCCAGTCTCAGTCTGTTTCTTGTCCACAGTAGGTTTGCAGATGCTGAGAGGCACAGGAGTAAGGGGTTTGGAGCTGACTGCTGCTACCTTATCATCCATCTCCGTACAATCAGCATGTTCCTAGAGGTCACATCAAATAAAGAGTGTCACCTGATGCTCAGTGATGCCTTCCCACAGATGAACAGAGCAGATCTGTCAGATTCCTAGCCTATGAAATGTATGGGAGAAGAGCTAAGATAGTCTCCAGAGATATAAGCAGGTAATAGTGACGGCTTAAAGGAAGTCCCATGGCCTTCTTCTGGGGTTAAAGCTGCGTCTCAGAGGCCTTAGTCAGAGGGTTATAGAGAAAAAGAAGAGAAGAACATGGAAAAGGGCAAACAAACAACTACGGTAAAGTTTTTCTAAAGATGGGGGCCCACGTGCTCTCACTGTCCACCCCTCTAAGTCCTCACGTACAGAGTGGGCACCGTGGGTCACAGTGCTAAGGCCGCTGCTAACGGTGGTGCCGGTGCCCGAGCGAGGCGGAGGGTTTTCCTGAGAGGCCTCACTGCCTGGGCCAGGCTCCTCTACCTCCTTCTGGGTCTGCAGCTCATCAATCTCCACTTCACTGGCATCTCCCAGGGCTGCGTGCGTCAGAGGATCCACATCTACCAAGACAGACAGACATAGACCACCTCAGCTCCCAGACCTGACCCCTGCCTCCTAATGGCCAGTCTTCCCAAGTATACTCACTGGGAGTGTCACCATTGATGTCACATTTCATCATTTCACTGACGAAGTCCCCAAGGGAGGAGTAAGAAGAGCTTGAGTCATCATAATCCATACTATCACTGCCGCTGCAGAGTGAACAGAGTGAAGAAGAGAGGAGAGGGGGCTGGACCACATGGCCAGGATGCTAAGGCTCTCTCTGCCAAGGCTGTGAGGCTGGGTTCTATCCCTGGGCCCACATGGAAGGACAGAAGTAACTCCCTCAAGCTGTCCTCTTACCTCTGCACAAATACAGGGCCACACAAACGAACACACACACACACACACACACACACACACACACACACACACCACTACATATATTGTTTTTATTTTATTTTATTTAAGAAAAGAAGCTGAAGATGTATCTCAGTTGGTAGAGTGCCCACCTAGCATGCAGGAAGGAGGCCTGGGGTCAGTTCTAACACAAACAAAGCAGCTATGGCAGAGTACTCCTATAATACCAAGACTTGAAAAGAAAATCAGGGGACTGGAGAGATGGCTCAGCGGTTAAGAGCACCCTCTGCTCTTCCAGAGGACCCGGGTTTGATTCCCAGCACCCACATGGCAGCTAACAACTGTCTGTAGTTCCAGTTCCAGGCAAACACCAAGGCAAATAAATAAATAAAGAAGTTTTTCTTTTAAAAAAAGAATGATTTGGATCAGTTTAAATAAAAAATAAAAATAAAAAAAATAAAAAAGAGAAAAGAAAAAAAAATCAGAAAGGGAAGGACAAAAGAATCCACAATCAGTTGGGGAGGCGGGGCAGCTGAAGAGCTAAAGAAATGGTTAAAAGTTCTGGCTGCTTTTCCAGAGGACCCAGGTTCTAATCCTAGCTTACAAGTGTCTGTGACTCCAGCTACAGAGGATCCAACACCCTCACACAGACATACATGCAGGAACATGCGCATAAACAAGAAGAACCATGGTCAGTCTTTAGAATGACAGAAAGGGAAAAGGCCATGGTAGCAGATAAAATAAGAATGTCAAGGGTACCAATCCGAGCTGATTATGGAGGCTTATACTGCAATCTCAGACTTCGAGGCGCGAGAACTTTGTGAGTTTGAGGCCATCCTAGACTACACAATGAAATTTTGTCTCAAAATACAAACACAGACAAAGGACTGAAAAGATGGCTCAGTGGTTAACAACACTTGCTGCATTTCTAGAAAATCCAGGTTCTGTTCCCAGACCACATGGGTGCTTGTAAACTTCTATAACTTATGGTAGGATATTTACACACTGTGTGAAGATATATTGCTGTGATTAGTTTAATAAAGAGCTGGATTGTCAATAGTTAGGCAAGAGGTATAGGCGAGACTTCCGTATAGAGAGGAAGTAAAAGATAAATCTAGGCATGTGAGAGATGCCAGGAGACATGGAAGAAACAAGATGGTGGTATGTGACAGAAAGTAGATTAATAGAAATGAGTTAAGTTGGAGCTGGAGAGATGGCTCAGAGGTTTAGAACACTGGCTGCTCTTCTAGAGGACCTGGGTTCAATTCTCAGCAACCACATGATGGCTCACAACCGTCTATAGTGAGATCCAATGCCCTCTGCTGGTGTGTGTGTGTGTGCATATAAAAGAAATATAATACATATTATTATATATATAATAAAGAAATTTAATAAAAGAAAGAGAAATGGGTTAAATTATAAGAGCTAATTAAAAACAAGCCTAAGCTAAGGCCAAGCTTACATAATAAGTCTGCGTCCTTTTTTGGGAGCTGGCTGATGGGACAGAGGAAGACTCACTAGAGTAACCCTAGTCCTAGGGTACCAACACCCTCTTCTTCCCTCCATGAACACCAGGCATGTACATCACACATAAAAGAAAAAAATTAAATAGATAATAAAAACAAATCCTATAAAAAGTAAACTACTAAATCCAGGTCTGGGGGATGGCGGTTGGGGGGGGGGTTCCTAGCCAGCAGGAGGCGCTGGATTTGATTCCCAGTATCACCTATAACCCCAGGATTCCAGAGGTAGAGGCAGGAGGCTCCAAAGTTCAAGTTCATCACCAACTACAGACCAAGTTGGAGGTAAGTTTGGACTATCTGGGATCCTATCTCCAAAAACAGAAGCAAATGAGGAACAAAAGCAAAATAAAAAGAAGGGAGAAGCAGAGGCGCATGGTCAAGCTACATTACATATGTGTGAAACGGTCAGATAATAAATTTGAGATAGTCCAAGGAGAAGAGGAGGAGGAAACAGGCGGTAGAGACGACCCAGTGGTGAAGAGAGCTTGCCATGCGATAATGAGGACCAGAGTTCAGATCCCAGCACCCTCCTAACAAGTTAGTGTGCCACAAACGCCTATAACTCAGTTCTAAGGGATCCGATACACTCTTCTGGCTTACACACACTGACTAAAGAGGACACCCACACATATATTCACTAGATAGACAAGACAGACAGACAGACACACACACACACAAACAAATCAATCCCTTTAAAAGAAGAAAACCAACTACAATATAGTGTAAAGCTTCAAAGCCTCACATCTACAACTGCTGTGACATCGGTGCCTCCTAGCACAAAGGCCTGCTCACCTGTCATCAGTGGGGTCGGAATCCGAATCCCGTTCCGGTGGCACACTCAGGGCCTCGGCTAGCTGGGAATTGCCATCGTAGACTCGATAATGGATGGGCTGCAGCTGGTGAGCATACCACTTTGGCTTGTCACCAATAAGGGCTGGATCAAACATATCTACCCAAGGGGGGCAAATAGTGAGCAGTAGAGTAAAGGAGACAGCGAGGAAGTCTAACGCAGAGGCAATGAGGGCAGGCAGAGGGCAGGCTCACTCACTGTTGTGAATCCGTTGGAAGGCATAGTTGGAAGGGTTCAGGATCCATTCTCCAAAGTACTCCACAGCTTGAGTCCTGGCCAGCTTCTCAGCGAAGGGAGTCTGTCGGGGACGTGAGGCCAGAAAGGAGCCAGCTTGGAAAGCTACCACGGGTCGGGGGAAGAGTCGCAGGGTGCGTGTGTGCATCTGGAAGCCCTGCAGCACGTTAGCAGAGTTGAAGAAACGGACCATGGCCACTCTGGGAAAGAAGGGGGTGGTGAGATAATCCAAGGCCCATACCCTGTGTCCTTAGCATAGCCATGATCCAAGGCCTTAGACACCTCCTAACACCATCATGGGGAGAGGTCTTAAAGAACCACCAGTCTTTTTCTTCATGCTGAGAGTGGGAACTGTTTCTTCACCTTACTTTTGCTAAGGTAGGAAATATAACCAAATACCACACACATTTTATAGATAAAGTGAATCTGGCTTGGGAAGGTGGTCTCCCCCAAAATCAACAAACTTAGGAACGTGTGGTCTTACCTTGTTGCAACATCGACTGAATCTACGTCATTGCCGTAAATGAGTGGGTTGAATTCAGTGGAAGGTGTGGACTGAAGATCATTAGAAGGCCTTCCCAGGAGAAGTGGGATCTCCTGGCCCTCATGGAATTTCTCCAGGTTAAGGATGGGCTGGGTGTTGAGACTCATGCTGGCTAGGGCCTGAGAACAACAAAGAATCCTCCCATAAGACAGGTTCTTAAGCGGCTGACCTCAGCTCCTGGGGAAGGACTGTTTTAAAGACCTCTACTTGTCACTCTCTGCTCACAAAATTCTCTACAAAGAACTGTGCTTGTTTGAAAACCATGACCAACTCATTTTAGGGTCTGTATAATCTGGAAAAAAAAAGAATCTAAATAATTTAGCTTTTTTTAGAAAGAGCTAGAAGTATGTAGCTAACCATATTAAGTCAACCAAGCTCAAGGCATTTTAACTAAAATTGAAGTCCAAGACAACGGTGTCCATTATTCCTTTAGCCAAGGAGTAATTTTCAAATTGAAATATATAAAGAAATATGAACAGTTAAACTGTAAAAACAGAGCTACTTTGAAGGACATAAAAAACCAGACCCTTGGGGGCTGGAAAGATGGCTCAGTGGTTAAGAGCACTGTCTGCTCTTCCAGAGGACCCGGGTTCGATTCCCAGCACCCACATGGCAGCTAACAACTGTCTGTAGTTCCAGTTCCAGGCAAAAACCAAGGCAAAAAAATTAAAAAAAAAAAAAAAGTGTTAAAAAAAAAAAAAAAACCAGACCCTTGCCAGGAGGTGGTACTGCACATGCCTTTACCCCCAGCAGAAGCAGAGGCAGGAGAATCTCTGTGAGTTCAAGGCCAACCTGGTCTACGGAGTGAACTTCAGGACAGCCAGGGCTACACAGAGAAACCTGTCTCAAAAGTTTAAAAAAGAAAAAAGTGAAACAAACAAACCCAGAGCCTCTCCAAGATAGACACAGCTATTAAAAAACAAAAACAAAAACAAAAACAAAAAACAATGCCATAAAACAAGATAACAGATCAAAAACAAAGACGGTCTCAAGTTCCCAACTTAAATTAGCCTCTAAGTACTCTGTGGTGCACCTTGAAAACCACTAGTCTGTTTTTTAAACGTGAGTGAGGGTAGGAACCACCTGGGCCGGTGTTTACAGTGCATTTGGAATCAGTACATCTGGGATGATCCTGTGATTTAAGGCCCAGTGTTGCTAATGCTGCTGGTCTGTGCACTACACAGTAGTAAACTGGCATAAATTCATACAGCACTTGCTCTTCACATTAGTCATTCTCTCTCTCTTTCTCTCACTCTCTTTTCCCTCCCTGCTCTCTTTTTGAGATAAGGTTGCATTACATAACCTTGGATGGCACAGAACTCACTATGTAGACCAGGCTGGCCTCAAGCTCACAGAGATCTGCTTGCCTCTGCCCCCCAAGTGCTTGGTTCAAAGGTGCGCCACCAAGATTGGCTCAGCGGTCATCAAGAATGAAAAAGACATCTAGTGAAGAGAGCCAGGAAACTTTCTGAGCCTGCAACCTTCACCAGGCTCTGCTGCAACAAGGTGTCAGGTTACATCAGCAGTGACAAGCAATCGAAGGTGAGAGAGATGATGTGATGACCCCATTCACCACCATCCAGACAATAGCCTCTAGAGGAACTACCAGGTACTTCAGGCAGCACAGAAGAGAGACTTCTAAACGAGACTGGGACTCCTAATAAGCACAGTGTTATCTACTGGTGATCCTACATAACACGTACAGCAGGGGAAGGGGGTGGAGCCATGCCGTGTTTTACCTTCAAGTACTGTGTTTAGCATGCAGAAGAGAAAAATATCAATCAAAAAAAAAAATGGATGGAAGGGCTTAGACATAGGACTGAGTATTTTTTGTTTGTTTGTTTTTTAAAGCTTTATTTATTTATATTTATTTGCCTTGGTGTTTGCCTGGAACTGGGAACTGGAACTACAGACAGTTGTGAGCTGCCATGTGGATGCTGGGAATTGAACTCAGGTCCTCTGGAAGAGCAGTCAGTGCTCTTAACTGCTGAGCCATCTCTCCAGCCCCAGGACTGGGTTTTTAAGAAAGGGTATCTAGGGTGACTTTGGAACTGATTTAACAAGCAAGTTCTTCCAAACTTCTAACTAGTACCTTACAAGACTGAAGAAGTGCTAGAAAGACAAAGACAAAAACTATAAATTGGGGCTGGAGAGATGGCTCAGCGGTTAAGAGCGCCATCTGCTCTTCCAGAGGACCCGGGTTCGATTCCCAGCACCCACATGGCAGCTAACAACTGTCTGTAGTTTCAGTTCCAGGCAAACACCAAGGCAAATAAATAAAATAAATAAATAAAGCTTAAAAAAAAAAAAACTATAAAGTGGATGGTGGCTTTGGTTTTGTTTGTTTGAGTTGAGTATGTCTCACCATGTAGGCCAGGCTGGCCTTGAACTCACAATCCCGCTCATCAGCCTGAGTGTTGGGATTACAGGTGAGTGCCACCACACCTGACCAGAAGCGTACACGTGCGTAGTGTCATGCATATAATACAGGGTGACAGGGCAAACAATGAATTAAAAAGAACCTTTTTAAGATTCATCCTGCTGGGGGCTGGAGAGATGGCTCAGCGGTTGAGAGCACCCTCTGCTCTTCCAGAGGACCCCGGTTCGATTCCCAGCACCCACATGGCAGCTAACAACTGTCTGTAGCTCCAGTTCCAGGCAAACACCAAGGCAAATACATAAATAAAATAAAGTTTAAAAAAAAAAAAAAGATTCATCCTGCTACACAAAATTTGGATATACCCCTCCTCAAGTCCATTCAAAGTAAAGAAAGGCTAAGCTCTTAGACTCACCCCTTCCTACAGGACCCTCACACCATCTAGTACTTCCTTTATTTAAGCAGACATCTTAATGTATTCTGTGTTGGGTATGTATACAGGTGTGATGCATTGTGTCACAGCGCATCTGTGGCGCTCAGAGGATGACTTGCAGGAGTAGGCTCTCTCCTACCGTGTGGGTCCCAGTCGCCAGAGTTGGTGGCAGGACCACTGCCTGATGACCGTCTTGCAGACAGACCCCTCCCCTTCTTTCATCCCTCACCTACCTGCTTCAAGTGTTTCTTCAGCTCTAACGATTCTGGTTCTGGCAGGATGGGTAGCACGTCTGCATTGGTAGGGGCAATCACCTGCAGCAGAGGACAGACCTTAGAATGAACTGTCCAGGGGCTCTGCTTACATAAGAGCAAATAACACACACAGGGAAACAATAGGCACACTATTATTATATGTTATCCTATACCTATGAGAGATATGTATACATACATGAGCCATACCTACATGCCTGAAAAGAAATATACCTAAATAACATTGGTGGCTTATCGTGGAATAAACTATGTTAAATGTGTAATTTTGGAAATAATTTTTTATTATTATTGTGAAAAAGTGAGTAAAATTGTGAACATTTATTTGATTAGACATTTTAGAGGAAAGAAAAAAATTTTTTTTGTTTTATTTAGATGTAAGGAGAACTTATGGTATGTAGGTGTTATAGTGTAGTAGCAATGGTGTTTGAACTGGGGTGGTGAGTAAGCCCCCACAAATTTTATTAGGCGTGTATTTTTAGAGCTGAGTCTTAGTAGTTTTTTTGTATGTAGATTCCCTCCTGGCTGTTGTGTCGAATATGGTGTAGGTGGGCGCCGAATCTGGCGGGGGTTTGTTGCGCGCGGGCGCGGAATTTAGGGGGTTTGGGGAATTTGCCCCACGTTGGGCGCCAAATATCGTGGAATAAACTCGCTATTAATTTTTATGTTTTAAATAAGATTTATTTTGTTATAATTACGAGCAAAAAAGCCAGCCACAACAATACGGAGCGGCCGCCGCGCACCTCAGCCGGAAGCTCGCTGCCGCTCTTTTGCTGCCGCCGCGCGCTCCAGCACGCGCGGGCGCGCAGTATAAACAACACCTCTAAAATACTCGCTACAGTGGCTACCTCTGAATAACAGGATTATGGATATTTTCTTCCTTATGTTGACTTTACTTTAAAGACTTTCTTTCATTGTTTTTAATTATGTTTATGAATACAGGTGCTAGCAAAAGGCAGAGGCATCAAACTCCCCAAAGCAGGAGTTACAGAGGGTTGTAAATCTCCTGACGTGATTGATGGGCAGTGAACTCAGGTCCTCTGGGAGAACAGCGAGTGCTCTTAACTGCTGAGCATCTCTCAAGACCCTGTACTTGACTTTCTTTTCCTTTTACATGTATTTGTGTCATTCCATGTCACATGTGTGCAGGACAGAGCACAACATGGGTCAATTCTCTCTTTCCACCACGAGGGTCCTGGGTATTGGATTCAGGTTGTCACACTTGGAGGCCAGACCTGTTAAACTACTTCATTGGCCTGGCCCTCTACTTAATTTTATTTTCTAAAATTTAATAATGAACACAGAGTGGGCTTTCTACCAGAGTTTTAATATACTTACATCATATAATATTAATATAATTTTAAATGTGTGCTCAGAAACAGCTTCTTACTTGAAACTTATAGGAAAACTATTACCTGATTATCTAATTCTACATAAAGGCATATAGAAAAATAGCCATCTATGGCTCTTGGAGCAAGTCAGAGGAGCCCTTCACTCAGGCCAGTGGCCTATCTATCTGCCTATTAAATTCTATAGCCAATGGCCTATTTGCCTATTAAATTCTATAGCCAATGGCCTATCTGCCTATTAAATTCTATAGCCAATGGCCTATCTGCCTATTAAATTCTATAGCCAATGGCCTATCTGCCTATGAAAATCAAAGCCACATTGGAAAAAAGTGTTTTAATGAGTATTGTAATAGAAATAATCCAAAAAGCAGTTATCACACTAACTGGGCCTAGAACTAGATTCCATTTAACGCCTTAGTCCAGGGCCTCACCTTATTGCTGTCCAAATCCACTAGCCACACATCGTCAGGCATTTTGAAGTCCAGCTTGTAGAGGAAGAAACTGGCAGGAACCCCGATGATGTATGGGGTTGGAGCCAAGAGCAGCTGCAGAAAAGACAGAAGGACAAGAAACTAAGACAAAATTCATTGTGAGCTCTGAGAAAGGGAAATTCACACAATCCCTTCTCCCAAATTCTTGCAAATTTTAGAATTTTTCATATTTTAGAAGGGTAACATTTCAGTCTATTAACACCAACACCACCACAGCAAGGAGTCTATAATCACTAACTGTGACAAACAAAACTACAGATAGCATAGTTTCACCATGTAATCAGTTCCAATGCATCCAAAATTTCAGCCTAGTAAGTTTGGAGGGGCGGGGGGGGGGGGGCGCGGTGCTTCTTCTCCCTGGAGAAGCCAGGGACATCACAGCAGGAAGACACCCTGCAATGACTCACCTGCTCTGCCGAGGCCATGCAGGTGGGAAGCAGTGGGATGACAGGAAACATGTACTCCAGGGGGTAGATCATCGCCACAAACGCCATCACAGACATGGACAGTGCATTGTAGTCCCGAGACTGTAGCACCACCTGCCAGGGCCACACCATAAATCACTCAGCATAGTAAAACAGGGTTGGCTAGGAAACAGCTCCCAGACTCCAATTTAATTTCAGACTCAAAAGCCTACAGCTGCAGCTTATCTCTACAATCAGCACGGCTCCAGTCTGGGCCCTGTCAATCACCTTCCAACCTTCTCAGACCTGCGGTAAGCCTCCCTTAATCAACCTTCTCAAACCTGCACTCCTACTCTAGAACTATACACCGAAGGAGAACTACTCAGATCCCCAGAGAGTGAGATCAGTAGAACAAAAGAGCACTCCATATGACATCAATATTGCCACTCAACTCACACCTACCAAATACCTGCTAGATATCACCTACCACCACATCCTCTCCTGGAAATAAAAAGATGAAAAGGACACACAGTTCCTGTCATCAACAAACTCCTGATCTAGCTCCCAACAGGTTGTATCTCTCTCTAGAAAGGTCTATAGAGCTGGCTCTCTCACCTTATGCTCCAACAGGATGCAAGTTAGCACCTGAAGGCAAGCATCCACACCCAGAAGCTCCAAAGGAAGATGAAGGGGGAAATCCACTAGGGTGAATCGAGAGGGGTCTGGAAGAGCAAACGTCAGGGCTGGCTGCAGTTCCTGTGGTAGGACCTCAATGTCCACTCGCTTCTGTCCAGAGATGGGTACTGGGGAGCGTAGCAACCTGTAGATCCAGGCCTCAATCTCTCGAAGGTCATGCAGAAGGGCACTTGACTTCTCCTCCACTAGCAGTGATCCAGTAAAGATTCGCCACATAGTGTCCCTGAGGAACACACAGCAAGACTCAGACGGAAACATTAGCAGCTCATACCTCTGCAACCCAATCAAAGCACAGTTAGTAACCGGAAAAAACGTGCTGTTGGGAAAGCTCACTTTCTAATCTTAGATGAGACCCTGTATATATGATGTCAAAAACAGGTGGAGAATGATGTATGTTAGAGACAAAACAGAAAACTCAATGTCATGTCCAACATCAAACACCAAACTCCTCAGCATTTCTTGAACTATAACTACAGCAGGCCGTCTGACTCCAGCAGTCTTTAGATTGAGACCAAACTGTTTCTACAGTCCTAAAGGAGCACAGACTAATCGTATTAATATCCAAGTGCTTCCCTTTCTTCCGAGCATAAGCAGCAAACCATACCTTTGGACACCTCGTGGGATGCCCAGTTTCTTGCCCAGCAGCCGTTCACTGCAGCAGTCTACCAGACGTTTGAGTGTATACAGACACTCTCTGAAGGTGGAGAAGAAAGGGTAGTGGCTGAGCACACACAGGGATGTCAGGGTGCTGTTGCGAGAGCGGCTGCCTGCTTTTCCACGGCGTTTGCCCCGGGGGGACTGGTTCACATCAGGAGTGGACTCAGCACTAGGAGGCTGCAAGGTTGAGCCACTCTCTGAGCCCTCGGTGCCAGCTTCTTCTGAGGCAGCACAGGCGGCATGAGTTCCTTCCTTCCCTCGGGGTCCTGCTCCACCTTCTGCCTTTTCCTTCGGCATTCGCTTTTGGAAGGAACGGTAGAAGTTAACACAGATGCCATAACGGGTGACTCCAGTGTCCTTGTCGGTTAGGGTGAAGACAAAAGAGGTATCATCACGGAGGCTCATTCGTCGCTGGCGCACACTCAGACATCCCTCTGGCTGGCAGAAGAAGACCACATCTGGGGGCAGGGGAAATTCAGGGTGATCCTCTAGAGGGTACCGCCGCAGCAGTTCAGGAGTCTGAGCCACGCTATCACTGCTTGGATGCCTGAAGGACAAAGACACACTCAGCAGCCCAAAAGCACATAGCACATTAACCACAAGCAACAAATAAACCTCAAAGATACTTTTGGATAAAGTAAGCTAATTATAGGACCTTAGATCTCTGGGACTGCTTGCCAAGTTTAGCTGGCAGACTGAAGTATGCACTGTCATGAAGATACTATCTTGAAAGTTTCAGCAATAAAATCATCACTAACACCCAAAGATGATCAATACCTTTCAAAGTGCCTTAGCTAACAAATTGCCACACGGGTATATACAGGCAGAGAAGGGGTAAATGTGCTTTTTCCTTTTTACAAACTACAAAAATTTGGCCGAAAAGAATATATTTGCTCAAAATCAGAGTATGAGTTAAAAAATTTAGCATGCATTTGATTATGAGGGGGCAGCATGCATAACTACAAAACCTAAGCAGAGAGGGGATATCTCTCCTTCCACCCTGTGGATCTCAGGAGTTTAATTCAGCGTCACTAGGTTTGGTGGCAAGCCCTGCATAGTTACCCACCGGGTCATCTCACCGACCCAAAGATGCAGGCTAAAAGCTGAGTTTTGAGCTAAGTATGGTGGCATGTGCCTTTAGTACCAGCACTTGGAAATCAGAGGCAGGTGGATTTCTGAGTTTAAGGCCAACCTGGTCTATACAGCAAGTTCCTGGTCAGCCAGGACTACATAGAGAAACCTTTTCTCAAACAAAACAAAGTTGAGTTCTGTTGTTTCTGTCCAGACTGATATTCTTACACCAATCAACTGTATGGCTTTCCCTACCAACATCAATGTTCCCATCAGGGTAAAACAATAGGGAAGAATAAGATATGCAAAGCAACATGAAAATAAGATCTGGGAATAACAGGACATTGGAGCCGCCCCAGAGAACAAGACAATTATCAGTCTTCTTGGTTACCTGGCCCCTACGATCACTAGATAGTCAAGTAACCGAGGGCAGAACTTCTTTTGCACCATGGCTCCAATTTATCAATTCATCGCAGAAAAACTTCAGGGCATTGAGCAAGAAGTCAGCATTCCCAGGAGGAATTCTGATGTAATCTGAAAATCCAATGGGGGAAAGTACTGATAAACATACATTGCTGTGCCTATGGGATCATCCTTCTCAGTTTCATCTCAGCCAGGGGCATAGGTCAGCAGGCCCTTCCACTTCAGTACTCAGGGTAGAACTCGACACTGGGGCTGGCTAGGTTTATGGGCTCCCGAGTCAAATGGACTCTGAGAGTCAAATTTCAAGTAGAATAGAGATTGAGAGTGTAGCTTAGTGGTCAAGCCCTTATCTAGTTTGTACAAGGTCCTGGTTTCAGTCCTTAGCACCACAAGAAGGAAGAGGGGCTGGAGAAATAACTGGTCAGCTCTACTAACGAGCTCATTTCAAGCCTAGCTCCAGGGCTCTGCTTCTAAAAAACACACCTTGACAGTCTCTAATGTAGACTAAATAATTATGATACCAAAAAAGTCTATTTCAGCACTACTCCAGGGGTGATCAAGATCAAGCCAGACTCTTTGAACAGCACTAATCTGTGCTTTATGTCTAGATGGAAACCTAATTATTCTGTGTCACTAGACGGCTTTCAGTGTGCTGTGTGATCGACCATCATATAGACTTTCCGGTTAACCGCACTCAGACAGTAACAACAGCTGAGTATTCTAGCTCATGTGATCTCACGTGAAGAATATCCATGTCCCAATTGTCTCATCCCTGACCAGTTTTTCCAGTTCATGGTAGAAAGGGGTCAGCAGCTACTGCTATTACCTCTGCCCTTGGTGCTGAACCAGTAGCTCTTGTCTAGTTTGGTTTTGGGATCAGAGTCACTAAAACAATATGTTTTCAGGAGGCCTGATCTTTCTCTGTCTTGCAGAGATTATGTAGTAGGAACTGAAAATACTAGGGTTTCTGAAACTACAGGGGAGGTGTTCAAGAGAATTTCTAGACATATTAAAAACGGATTATTTCCTGGGGCCAGAGAAATGGCTCAGCAGTTATGACCACTTGTGTCTCCTCCAGAAGACCAAGGCTCAGTTTCTTTTTTTTTTTTTTTTAAATATTTATTTATTTATTATGAATACAGACAGAACAGGGCGCTAGATCTCATCATAGATGGTTGTGAGCCACCATGTGGTTTTGCTGGGAATTGAACTCAGGACCTTTGGAAGAACAGTCAGTGCTCTTAACCTCTGAGCCATCTTTCCAGCCCGGCTCAGTTTCAAGTATCCCCATTGGGTGACTCACACCTGCCTGTGACTCTAGTTCCAGGGACACTGTCACTCTTCTTGGTGTTGTATTCACGGAGTGCACGTACACACACTCAGCCACACATACACACATACACATAAAACCCAAATGTATTTTCAAAGAATCTGCATTTCCTATTAGATTTTCATATACTTCTAAATAAAATGTTTTATTTTATAATAAATAAATAAATAAAAACTAAATAAAATACTCCAGTAGAGGGCATTTCCAGTACTCCAAAATTTTGCATCTATGACCACACTGAGACCAACTTCACTGTATGCACACACACACACACACACACACACACACACACACACACACACACACATACACATTCCTATTACACTACCATGCACACCTAAACTCTCCACTCTGTTTGCTGTGTACACTCCCATACTGCAGACACAGACATTGCCTGTAATACTAAGGGCACTATTTGATTTAGGTAATGGGTTCTTTTTACCTCCTTTACCCATAAATAAGACGTATTTACAATACCTCTGGTGTCCTCAAAATACGGGGCCCTCTTTCCCCCTTGCTCCCGATAGAGGACCCACAGGTAATAGGATTCAGTTTTGTCTCCATAGAGACTTTGGCTCCCAGCACTATTTATAGCAGAGCCATAGCCCCTCCCCTTCTCAGTGACCGAACAGTGCTAGCAGCTGCTACTCTAAAGTCAGCCACGACCATAACATCTCTTTCTTCCTAACCCTGCCTGAAGACTCCTATTCCACTGACAGCACCTACTGAGAATCGAGTTATCGTCACTTCTGTCTGTGTTTGTTTGTTTTTAATCCCACTTGAGGCTTTAAATAGAAACAGCTCTTCACCACCAAGTTCCTGAGCATGTCACACATTCAGTCATTTCTGGGGTTCATCACTCCTAAGAATCTGAAATAGTCCTTGGATTCTCCCAACTACCATTGACAAGAGCATATTGTAGAAGTGGGGCACCCTTATATAGAGCTGAGCGCCCCTCCTCCCGAGAGAAATGAGAGAGAAAGCTATAAAACAGAATTTGTAGGACCTGAGCTGTAGGCTGAGTCTTTACATGAAGGATTATACTGGAAACCAGAGCATCTTCTGGCTAAAATCTCAAAAGTGGTGCTGAAGCTTTCTCCTGTTAGTAAATTAGTTATAGGGGCCTTTCTAGTATTGGTGAAATGACGTCCCTCTCCCAATCAAGCCAATTGCCATATTCTACAGTTCCCATCTTCTTTTGGAGTTCAGTAACCCAAGATCTTGGGACTATCCTAGTTAGCAGTGGTAGAATATATTTTTAGACTTAATTCTTATCCCACCTATAGCCACTGACTTCGATACTCATACCACAGAGATAACCAAGGCTGTTCTTCTACTTCTCTGTTTCCCTCACAGACACTGACTCCTCTACCACCACCTATAACTCATGTAGTCTTCATAACTCACCAGGCTCAGACTCTTCGTCTTGCTTCAATTTTCTTTGTTAATGTAGAGCCCCTAGTTCCTGTCCCACAAGTCCAAATCTCTAAGTGTATCTTTCTGCTATAATCCTACAACACCACCCACGTCTAGAATACACGGACCTTTAAGTAATCTATGTCTTTTCAACCTACCAATAGCCATGCCACCAACCCTTATTTGGGGCAGGATCTAATAGTAAAAACCACAGGAACCCAACCCCAAGGACGATATGACATCTTCGCTGACGTGAGCACAATGAGAGGCTTCCTCCCCTTCCTCCTCCTCCTCCTCCCCAGGCAGTGACCTTGCAAGCTCATCAGCAAACTGGTCCAGCGTGGGGGAGAACTGGAGCAATGAAGCCAGTGATGGTTAGGACTGAGGAAGGAGAAGAGAGCACGAGGAAGAATTGAGCTGCAGGAGGATGGATAGGTGAGCAGTTGCCGCAAAGACTAAATGATGAGCCTAGTCTTCAGCAAGTCAATACTGAAGGATGAAATGTAAATAAATATACATCTATATATTAGAGAACCAAATGTGGTTTTCCAAACGCTAATCAAAATTAAGGCGTGCGCACGCACGCGCACACGCTCCAGGCGCTGGTACCTTCCTGGGGCCCGGGGTTGGACAGCTCTGCCCGCCCCCTCACCTGCTGGACAGCTCCTCGCCCCCACCCCGAACCCGCACAGCTAGCCTCGGGGATGGAGCTCAGCTCGAGCCCGCAGCCCTGCAGGAGCGCGGACGCCCCGCCTCGATCCCCCGCCTCACTTTCTCGGCAGGCTCCACGCCCCCTCGCGTTCGATCCTTCACGGCCGCCCGCCGCAGAGACCCTTTCCTCCTGCAGCCGCTTTCCTCCCAGGCGCCGCTGCCCCTCCAACATCCACACAGGTTTCCTCCCAGCGGCGCGCGCTTCCCTACCTCCCCAGCTCGGAGGAACCTGCCAGGCCCGCCTGACGTCTCCCAGCCGCCGAGCGCTCTCCGCTTCCGAGCCCGGCGCCCCGGCGAGCGGGCGCCAGTTCCGCGTCTGCAGCGGGGGGCGCGTACCACTCAGACCTGATGCGGGAGGGGGAAGCCGAGGGGGCCGGGGCCGTACCATTCGCAGCCCGGGGAAGAAGGCTGCAGCAAACCGAGCGCCCGGAGGAAGGCGGCTACGCACACACCTATCGCTGTGGGAGTGGGAACACGATGGGAAGCACCGGGCTAGCCCAGTGCCCGTAGCTGCCAAGGGGAGGACCCAAAGGAACACAGTTTGTTTTGGTAGCTCGAGCAGCTTTTAAATCGACTTAGTTATAGAGCTCGTCTTGAAGAAATGTTATTTATTACGAAAGGTCTTCGTAAGATAAACTGCCCCTAAGACTTTCTGACAGTGTCTTCAAACCTCATCTGGCTCCCCCTGCACGCTCTTTGGACGTGCCCAGCCGCCCCGGCAGGAAAGCCACCTAGTCGGCCCGTGGACTCTACCAATTCTGGATGGCGGGGGCACTTGAGGCTGGCGCTGCCAGGGCATCACCTGCACCAAGGTAGGGGAGCTAGAACGGTGCCGCGATGCCCGCCGGGAAATGGAGTCCAATCCTTTTGACAATTCGAACACTGATCACCCCCCAGGAGCCTCCGGGGACTTTTCTTCGAGCCCCCCAGGGCCCAGAGCCCTAAGGGAAGTATTACCCGGCCCTGGGTGTTGAAGGTTGCACCTCTTTTCAGATGCCAATGTTAAAAGTAGGACGTTATACACACACGTGAAATGTACTACTGTGTTATTGCTCAAGATTCAACTCCTCCCCCGACAGTAAGCACCTGCTCCTACCTGGATCATTAAAGGGGAAGGTGCACTAAGCCTAAGCATTTCTCTGATGCCGTGGGCCTAGTGAGCAGACGCTGTCCCTTGTGATTTGCCCCTCTCCCAAGTCTGGAGGTACATCTAATGGACACAGGCTTCCTCCCACCGCAGCACCCCCACCCTCGATCCAGAAATTGGTTTTCCTAGTTCTATATTCGTCTCGGCCTTCCTGTTCCAAGTGCCAGCCAGACCTATTGGTGAAACAGCCCTGAGGCAGTTACAGCCAAGCTGCAGAATGATAGTACTGGAGAATTTCTTTGGGGCCCTGTGGGGGAAAACAGGAAGTGGTAGAGGCAAGATGGGCGGGGCCCTGAAGAACCCTGTGCAGAGTGGCCTTCCTGGCTAGTTTATTTGGTTGGGTCAATAAGGTCTTCAGATGGTGCACAACATTAGTAGGTCCCCAACTGCCCAGCAGCCACGACTGTCCTTTAATGCCACACATCTTCTTCACCCAGCTGCCAGCAATGCTTGCCCTTCCCAGTCAGCTCCACCTCTAGGAAGCAGTCGGGAGGTCTCAGTCGTGTGGCCCAAAGCACAGAGGACATGCAGGAAAGACAGTCATTCGTGCACGTCCCAGATCTCAGACAGCAGCGGGGGAAGCTTTTTGTCCTGCAGGCGGAGAGCGAACACTTGCTCTGAATGAACGCTGCTCAGAGTCCGCAGGCTCACCAACTTCATTAGCATCCGTGGGAACATCAGTCGGTCCTGGGAAAAGAAAAGAGAAGGAAGAAGAAAGTCTAGCTGTTGCTCTTCCCCTAGAGAAAGTGAGATGAGGCAGAGAAATTTTGAGAAAGGGAAAGAATTGCCCATGCTAGGTGTAGGCAGAGGTCTTGACAGAAGGTAGATGTCAGAAAATGGGCCTGTAGAGTGAGAGAAACAGGCACTGGGGGAGACTCACGTGGGGGTGGTTGATGGAGACATAGGCATGCAGGGCCTCCACATATGTGTGTTGTAGCCTCTCTACTTGGAGCTGGTCCTGCACATTGGGCCGGTCTATAGGTCACCAACAAAGTTCAGTAGCAGGTCTGGCCAAGGTCTTGGTTCCATAAGCCAACTCCCAAATAGGGACATGTCCCACCCAACCTCTCATCCACAAGTGACACAGCAGGGTCCTCTACACCCATGCTTCCTGCCCTGCAGGGACTCCGCCCTCTTGGGCAAAGGTCTCTCACTCAGTTTCCCTCTTGCCCCTCCTCCGCACCTGCAGAGAAGATGCTAATGGCGATGAGCAGAGCAAACTCAGCATCGTTGAGCTGCAGTTCGTTCATGGCTCTGGAGAACTCAAAAATGGGATTGATGAACTCCACCTGAAGGCCTGGAGAAAAGGGGAGACTGAGGGTCGTGTCAGGAGCAGGGAGAATATCCTCCAATTCAGGGGAACTGCTAGGATGTCACTAAAAGGTCTCCAGGTCTCTGCTATGCAAGAACAAGCTTCTTCTTCTTTTTTTTTTTTTTTTTTACAGTAGAGACAGATTTATTATTATTATTATTATTATTATTATTATTATTATTATAAGAACAAGCTTCTTAACTTCTCTAAGTCTCCTCTGTGCTGGGAATGGTAGCTCGTGACTGTAATTCCAGCACCTGAAAGGCTGAGACAAGAGGATTCCAAGTTTCAAGCCAGTTTGGGCCACATAGCAAGATCCTATCTCAAAACCAAACCTATTGTGATAGTTACTTGATTGTCAACTTGACAGAATCTGAAATTACTTAGGAGACAGACCTCTGGGCATATCTGTGAGGTACTGAATAAAAAGAAAGCCGAGCATACAATTATCTGTCTCTGCTTCCATACTATGGATCTCATGTTACTATCTACATCAGGGGTTCTCAACTGTGGGTTGTGACCCCTTGGGGATTGCATATCAGATATTTACATTACGATTCATAACAGTAGCAAAATTACAGTTAGTGCTGTAACGTCAGGAAGGTTGAAAACCAATGATTTATACATTCTGCAGCTACACCTTACCCCATGATGAGCTCGACCCTCAAGCCAACACTTCCTTCCTTTTCTGAAAGATTTATTTATGCATGAGTGCTCTATTTGCATGTTTGCCTGCAGGCCAGAAGAGAGCATCAGATCGCATTATAGATGGTTGTGAGCAACCACAACCATCTATGGTTGGTGGGACTTGAACTCAGGACCTCTGGAAGAGTAGTCTAAACTCTAAACTGCTGAGCCATC
Organism: Sigmodon hispidus; assembly: GCA_004025045.1. Classification (NCBI taxonomy): domain Eukaryota; kingdom Metazoa; phylum Chordata; class Mammalia; order Rodentia; family Cricetidae; genus Sigmodon; species Sigmodon hispidus. The sequence continues at coordinate 46,518 of PVIH01004670.1, read as the reverse complement.
TCTTCAGGCCCCAATCTTTTTTTTTTTTAACAATTTGTTTGCCTGGAACTGGGAACTGAAACTACAGACAGTTGTGAGCTGCCATGTGGGTGCTGGGAATTGAACCCTGGTCCTCTGGAAGAGCAGTCAGAGCTCTTAACCACTGAGCTATCTTTCCAGGCACCAATCTTTGCTTAAGTTGCGTTTGGCAGGTATTTTGTCAAAGAACTGAAAAAAGTAACTAATACAAATGGTTATATGATAAAGTATATAGAAGGTTTAGCACAAAAAAATATTGAATTAAACAATTATTAGGATTCTCAAGGATGTGATGTTTCTAGAAGGAGATGTCTTTTACTTTTCTTATAAAGATCCCCTTTTGGGCTGGCAAATGGCCTTATCTGGACACTAGAGTTACAGCTGATATAGCACATCTTGGACAGAATACAGCAATGTGGCTGACAGTGTAGACTGCAGTTTGTGACTGTCAAGATTTGACTCCCTAAATCTACTACTTACTAAGCTGGGTTACTTGAGGTAAGTTATTTAACCCATCTGCACTGAGCCTCACCTGTAATCTGGAGATGCTATGGGATGATCCTTCTGTATGATGTAAAATGAATTATTCTCATTGGTTAATAATAAAGCCGTTTGGCCTATGGCAAGGCAGGATAAAGTTGGGCAGGACAATCAAACTGACTGGGATGAAATAGTGGAGTTGGGAGAGACTTGGGGCCAGTGAGTCACCCAAGAAGCAAGATGCCAGAGAACTGGTAAAGCCATAGGTCACATGGTAATACATAGATTAATAGAAAGGGGTTAATATAAACGTAAGAGCTAGTTAGCAGTAAACCTGAGCTATCAGCCAAGCATTTTGTAATTAATATAAGCTTCTGTGTGTTTATTTGGGACCTGGTGGTCAGGACAGAAAAATTCTGCCTCAGTTTACATGGAGATAATAAGATCTACTTTATAAACATCTTAGAATAATACATGTATATGTAATATCTACTATGTGTTGATTAAATTTTTAAAAAGACTTCATTTTTTTGTGTTAAGTTCCCATGGAGCCCAGGTTGCCCTTAGATTCACTATGTAGCTAAGGATGACTTTGGGCTTCTGGTTTTATGAGTGATGCTATTATGAATATTCACTACCACAATCGGTTTATATGGTACTGGGAGCTGAATCCAGGCCCTCATATACATTAGGTAGTATTTTAAGCAAACACTCTACCAACTAAGTTTGGCTGACTTTTTTTTTTTTTTTTTTTTTTTTAATGAGACAGGGTCTTTCTACATGGCCTTTAGTTGTCCTGGAACTTACTATGTAGACCAGGCTAACCTAGAACTCACACAGATCTACCTTAAAGGCATGTGCCACCATGCCTGCTTCTCCTTTGGTTTTTGTTTCTGGGTTTGGTTGGGTTTTTGTTGTTGTTGTTTTGTGACAAGGTCTCATATAACCCTATGCTAGTCTCATACTCCCTATGTAGCCACGAGTGGCCTTGAACTTGTGTGTGTGTTCGAGTGTATGTTGGAAGTCAACTTCTTCCTCTATTGCTTTCCACCTTTGCTATTTGTTTCTGGCTAACCCTGGAACAAGCCATGTCGTCTAGACTGACTGGCCAGTGCATCCTGGGAACCCGCCTGTCTCTGCTCCCAGCACAGGGATTACAGATGTGCACCACTTCTCCAGCCAGTGGACTAGAACCACTGATCTGCATTATTTGTCTTCTCAATTAAAACAGTAACAACAAAACCCGATAAAAACAACCAGTCTTCTCGCAGGGAAGACAATGAGTATGCACTAACCCCTGACCTGTAGCCCAGGCACCTGGTGAACATCTTCATTTACACACTGTCTGTGTCTCTACCCCACACTGTTTTCTAGGCTTTCTCAGAGTTCTCTTAGCAGCCATCTGCTATCCTTTTCCATTCGAGGTTTCTGGATGAGTCACGTCCTGTACTTTCACCCTGATGCTCTCCAGTGTTGTGTGTGGATCTATTCAGAGGCCAGCTTCATCTTATAAAGCATTTCTTGATGAAAATTTAAGCTCCAAATATGCTTAAAAGACCCCTCATACAAAGAAAAAGAGAAAGTTCTAGAATTGAGCTGTGCTTTCATGAGAGTCTGCTAATGCTTGCCGGAGGAACCCCTCAAATGAGACTAGCATTGGTCAGCCATTGTGTATAACATATGGTAGTGGAGGGGGGGGCACTGACAAAACAGAGCCTCTAGGGAAAGAAGCAGCAGGACACACACAAGTGAGAGAAAAACAAGATAGACAAACCTTTAAAAAATGGTTAAAAAGAAAAGAAAGAAAAATAAAAAGAGCCTTCTGCTCTTTTTCCCAGGAACATACTGATAAAATGAGAAATAAAAAACACGATTACATCAAAACTGCTTAAATAAAGAAATCTTATGAATAGGTACAGATTCAGATAGCACAAGTCCATAAATGATGAAGGAAAAGGAAGGGTTCAGGAAAGAGGATGTTCTGACCGGCACAATGGTTAAGAAAGTCTAAATTAGCAACCATTTGGGGAAAGGTGTTTGGTAGAAAAGAGGGACAGGGCTGGGTTCCAAGGCTGGATAGAGCCATCATGTTGCCCACTAAGTACCTAGACATTCAGAAAACAGAAGTAAAGCGGGGAATGACAGAGCCTTGCCCTTCCCCGCAGTTAAGAGAGGTCTTCCTAGAAGGCCGGGATTGGGACTGGAGGCTCAGGGGTTGGCTGAGTCACCAGATGCCAGGGAACGCTTTCTGAACTCTGGCCTGGAACCCAGGATCTGTCAGCCCTGACAACAATCACGTTAACTGTATTTCCCAGCATGCTCACTGGGCTGTCAAATCCTCAGTCTTCTCCAGACTTCTGCCACCCTTCCCCAGCCTCAGTCTCGTAAACATCACCACCAGCAGAATACAGGAAACCCCAACTGCTTACCCCGAACAGCATCAGACCCCAGCACCAGTTGGAACCAGTGTTTAGAGAAAGCACTGCATTTGCTCCTGCGGCTCTCCCATTCTACATGTTTGTCATGACTCAACTCTGGTTCTTAGCTCACCAGGAAGCAGGACAGAAAGAGAGTAAGGGTCAAGTGAACCTGCATGATCCTTACGGGGCATTATCTGAAAAGGGTTTCTGGCCTTTTGTCTGTTAAAAGGCCTGATACAGTGGACTTCAAAATTCTTTCTTAGCTACACAATATTTTCATATGCTAAGCAGAAGTACAATGCAGATTTAAGTTGGGCTTCATTGGCTAATGCTAGAATGAAGACCACTGCTCTGCTTTGCCTGGTCTCCTCCAAAAAGATGCTTGCATAACCTCCTCAGATATGTAAGTGGACAGAGGTCTGTTCGGAGCAGTTTATGTTTCTGATCAACATTTCAAACTTCTCTCTTGAAAAAATAAATGGTGTCTTCAATGTATAGGCACCTAAACCTCAGGCCCACAGCTCTCTAATCACGATGGGCCCCATGATGGAAAGCATTAGCCCCCTGGTCATCTTAGACCTCACCTGCTTTGGCAAAGTCTTCCCGGTTGTAACTGAAATCCTTGAGGAAGGTGATGCTTTCACTCCCGGGGTTGTATCTCCGTGATGTCTCCAGAAGCATCACCTGCACACAAGCAGCAGCTTTCAACCGGGCATGAAGGGGCTGGTGTTGGTACTTGGCCCTTGAAAGGAAGTTGGCTCCCTTTCCCAATGGCTGAGACTCTCCAAGCAGGGTATGTGGAGGTCCCCACAGATAACCCTACTCTGGTTCCCCTCATCCCGTTCCCTTTCCAGCTACCTCAATCGCAGAGGTCTTCAGCAAGGCGATCTGGTCCTCCCTGCTGAGCTGCAGGAAGCCGGGGAGCTGTTTGGCAAAGTCAACAATCTCCTGTACAGACACGATGGCCAGCTCAGTAAAGTGGGCAAAGCGCTGTTGTCGGGCCTCCCGGCTCTGAGGGTCAGGTGCAATGGGCCAAGGCTACCCAGGGTGGGCAAGGAAGGAAAAGGTAAATTACTGCAAGTCAGATATAAGAAGTTAGCTGGTACTTCGGGCACAGCCACCTCTCCCCAGGTCAGCAAGTACCGTGACTCGAAGTCGGTCGGAAAAGGATCGTCTGTTACACTGTTGCTGGGCAGCAACCAGCTTCTCAATCATGCCCAGTTGCTCTGGGCTGAGCTGAGGCAGGGCTTGGGGAGCTGAGGACACCCTCGAGGACACTGATGTGGCTTGAGCCTGCTCCTCTTCTTGCCGCTTCAGCTTCTTCAAGCGGATCTGTTCTTCTGACAAGACACCTAAAACGGAGCCAAATGTGATGTGGGAAGTGAGGCAAGGGTGAACAAGAGGCAGAGATGGGGTAGAGAGGATGGACAATTTGATGTTCCAGAAACAAGATGTGTGTAAAAGCAAGGAAGTTTTTTCCCTTTTCTTTGGTGGGGAGCTTGTTTGTTTTGGTGTTTTTTGTTTGTTTTTCAAGACAGGGTCTCACTATGTAGCTCTTGACTGTCCTGTAACTCACTATGTAGACCAGGATGGCCTTGAACTCACAGAGACCCACCTCTGCTTCCCTAATGCTGGAACTAAAAGTGTGCACCACTATGCCAGATTAAGGGAGTTTAAATCCACACTCAGGAGAGCTCTGTCTGCCTTCACAACAAGACATCAATATTTTCCCATGAGCTCTTCCTAATTCCTGCTGCAGACACTTACACTCCTCCCGCATGCCAGCCTGAAGGCATTTGCGAAGCCGGCACTCCTGGCATTTCCGACGCATATAGGTGTCCATGGGGCAGTGGCCACCGCTGTGGCAAACATAGCGTGCTCCCTTGATGACACTGCGGCGGAAGAATCCTTTGCAGCCTTCGCAGCTCAGCACGTTGTAATGGAAGCCAGAGGCCTTGTCCCCACAAACACTGCACAGCTCATTCCCCAGCATTTTGGGAGCTGGCCCCTTTTTCCGCTTCTGGGGACGAAGCTCTGGATACAGACACAAGGCTTAATGACTTCCTTCCTTAATCATTCCTAGCTGGGCACTCCTCATTCTCTTCCCTTCATCGAATGATATTTTTCTCTCTCTCCCTCCCTCTCTCTTCCCCCTTTCTCCCTCCCCCATCTCTCAGATTCACAATATGTAGCCTAGGTTGGCTTTGAACTTTTGAACTCTTGGGCTCAGATGATCTTCCCTCAGCCTCCAGAGTAGCTGGAATTACCGGGCATGTTACCGTGCCTGGCTTAATCTATTAAAACAAGTGCTGTCCTTTACCAAGGACTATTATGTCCTAGGTACTACAAGAGCAGTATAATTATTACTATAATTATAAGCATTGACCCCTAGGACAATCATAAAGGTTAACTTTAAATCACATACAAGAAATCTGAGGCTCAGAAATGCCTAAGATACAGATAAAATTCACACCAAAGTCACTCAGGGCTAGCTGGCCCAAAGCTTTTGGACTTAACTGTGATATTAGAAGGCGAAGGACCCCAGAAATCCCCTCTCAGATCTAGGGAGTCCCAACCTTCTCCAAATAAGGGTTCTTCTTACCTACAGGCTCTGGAAAGGTCTCTGACCCGGGGGGCAGGACTATGGGCTCTGCTGCCTCCAACCCCATCCTCAAGATACTTCCAGCAGATGGGGGCATCCTAGCTTCCTCCCTGAGGACACAGTCATTGCCTCCCTGGTCTCTTGCATCTTGGGTTTCTTCCTTCCACAACTCCGTTGCAGAGTCTGAGCCCAAAAGAGGCACAAGGGAGTGGGGGTGGGTTCATATCCTATCCAGACTCCATCCCCAAGTCCATTCTCATCTTGGCTGGGAAACTATAAACTTAACTCTACCCTCAGAAGGCAGCCAAGATTGGCTCACATCTTTAATCCCAGCACCTGGAAGGCTGGGATCTCTTGAGTTCAAGGCCAGCCTGGTCTACACAGTGAGTTCTAGGACAGCCATGCTATACAGAGAGACCCTGTCTTGAAAAAAATAACAAACAAAAAGGAGAAGTCACCCAAGGCCCAGCTCATACTTTCAAACTTCAAGATTTTGTAGAATCTAGGACTAGCCAGTTGCAGTCCTTTGCACATCAAAATCTTAAATCTTAAATGAAGATGCTAACCTTTGATCCCTCGGGGGTGCTAGAGAGCATCCATTCCATAGATTAGACAGAACTCTCAAAACTAGACCTAAGCATGAGACCTGTCAGCATCCCTAGAAGCAAACTCAGGCTGAGGACTTCATGGGGCTTGCACTGAACAAGCACTAGAACCACCCAGGGCAAAGTGGGGTCTGAGCAAGAGGCAAACAACATTAAGAATAGAACTGGCTTGTGCTTCTAAGAATGTTGGATGCAGGCAGTGAAAGTAGCTGATTTCCGAGGTAGGAGAGGAGCTAAAAGGCCTGGGCTCAGGGAGAAGTTCTGAATAAAGCAGCTTACCAGGACAAACATCAGGCCCTGGAGCCTCCAGCCACAAGGACATCTCTTCCTGGAGCCCTGGACATTACCCAGACACTGTCCTGCAGGAATGACCCAGGTTACACTTCCAGAAGAGGCTTCAGCTCCCGTCTGTAGCGTCTGTACTGCCTCGTATCCATCCTCATTATCAGCTGACATTTACTTGTCATGTATGAAGCCTTCTTTGCTATATTCCTAAGAAGCCAGAACTTTTTAATATTTATTTATTTTCCAGTTTGGGAGATTGAACCCAGGACTTCATGCAGGCTAGGCAAATGGTCTGCCATCGAAGTATACCTCTATTCTTTCCTTTTAAAACTCTTTTTTAGTTTTTCAAGACAGGGTTTTTCTGTGTAGCCTTAGCTATCCTGGAACTAGCTCTGTAGACCAGGCTGGCCTCTAACTCACAGAAATCCACCTGCACCACCGCCTGGTTTCTCAGGACTATTCTTAAGGGCTATTAAAGATAAGGAAACTAGGGTTCAAAGAGATTAAGGAAACTGCCTAGGGCCAGCCACACAGGTGGTGGTGGAGGCAGGAGCAGCATCCTGATTTGAGCTCTCTGCACCCACCTCCTCCCCTAACAGTGGAGAGAACAGTTAGCAAGACTGGATCGAAGCTCAATCTGAGACTGCTTGCTAGAAGATTTTCCTGCCATTTCTGAAGTCTCAGCATAAGGTTCCCAAGACTCTCCAGTACAGGCCCCCTGGCCCAGAACCCCTCCAGTTCTTCTGAGACCCAGTATTCCTGTTACCATTATTCCTCACTTCTTCCCAGAGGTCCTTCCCTAAGACTATCTTCCCATCCCACCCCTCCCCAGCCCAGATGCAAGGACAGAGCCCCCAGGCCACTGCGGAGGAGCCGTCCAGAAGCATCAATCACCAGGCCACCAGACTTCCAGGCTGCTTAGTCTCTGGAGCCCCCTTGCTAGGGAAGAGGGTGTTGCAGTACCCGGCGCCCGAAGCCTCAGCTGGCAGCCAGCGACTAGAGCTGAGCACCCAGGGACCAGCAGTGAGAAGCAGCAAAGCAGGAAAAGGTTGAGGGGAGGGACTGCCAAGGGGTCCTTCCTCCCCGCGAGCCCTAAGCCTCCTTAAGCTCCCGCCCACGAGGTAGCTTCCCCACCAGGCTAACTCCTCCCCAGCCAGCCACCCCTTAGCCGGCGCCACCTTGTCCCCTACCCTCTACCCACAGACGGGCCCAGTTCCATCTCTCTCCTTCCTCTCCTTACCCTGGAGGCTCTTTGCTCGTATAGAAGGACTGATTCTCAGACACCCCCACCCTAATCCCAGCAGCCTAGAGACTCAGCGTTCCCTTCCCCCTTCCCCCATAGACACCTCGCGGAGCAAAGGTCCCGGCACGGCCCGGAATTGCGACACTCAGGCCCAGCCTGTGTTCCCAGCCTCCCTCCTCCCCTGCCTCTGGGAAGGCGCCAAGCTCTCCCCACTAGCCCCAGGACAGAGCCAAAAGCGGGTAGGACTCCAAGGGTGAAGACAAGCAGGTGCTGGGCCTTCCAATGAGTTGGAGTGTGTGTGCCTTGAGGAGGTACAGAGAAGAGGCCAGGAAAAGGAAGGCCAGATAAAAGCACATGCTAGCAATCCAGGGGTCCGCCAGCATAGATTTCTCAGAAGATGAACAGGCCCTCCATCTGGGGAGCAAGCAGTCCCTTCTGGTGTGTAGTCCCGATCTATAGAATCCCTCCCTGCCTTGCTGCCTGGGGCAGGAGATTCAGCCCTGAAGGAACACATCAGGTTTCATTGATTTAATCTTCCAGGGGATCAGCAGATGGCTTAGAGAAGAAGCACAGGAGATTAGATACGGTTTCTGTTTGATAAATGATAAGTAAACAAACAAACAAAAATATGTTCCTCTTCTATCCCATACTTGTTAGCTTGAGTTTATTTCAACTCAGCATAATCATTTCTCATTGGGTTCTGGGTTCAAACCTCAATGCTAGGCATATCACCTCTGCTAGGAAAGTGCTCCATGGCTGAACTTTGTCCCTGTTCACTTGTGTGATCCTGACTGAGCAAGTTAATATCTCTGAATCTCTATCTTTGAGTGAGGATAACAATAACAATAGTTTTGCCACATAAGATCAATGTGAGAATAAAAATCAGAACAATTGTCACAGTAATGTGCAAGGATAGTCAGGTTATCATTCCCCTCCCAATTCCTTCAGTGGTTTGTCTCTCAGTCACCTTGAACCTGTACATTGTCGACCATCTGAATCTTTGTTTCCACATACAAACCCTTCACTATCTGTTTGGTTCCCGAGAACAACTCCAAGAGAGAGGCAGAAAGGGGAGATGACTCTGCTTTACAGCATCGACTGGTGCTCTCTTGAGAATTTGCCCAAGACCACACAGTTTGTGGCCAAGCTGAGGTCAGAATCAAGATGTTCTTTTTCTAGGCTCGCTGATCTTTTCTTCCTGTGTTCCAGTCTAGAGCATTCTTGGGTCTGAGGACAAGTTCTAAGAGGGAAGAAGCCAAGGCTAGAGATCAGTAGGGCTGGTGGGCTGCAGGGCTGGGGTCAGCAGGCTGGGGGTCATTAGGGCTGGTGGGCTGCAGGGCTGGGGTCAGCAGGCTGGGGGTCATTAGGGCTGGTGGTGGGCAGGGCTAGTGGTGAGCAGAGCTGGTGGGCTGCAAAGCTCTGCAGATGCTTCAACTCAGATGTGAGTAGCAGGAGCTGAGGTTACTGCTGGCTGTTCACCCCTTGCCCCATTCCCAGTTTCCTGCTCACAAACCCTTCCTGTTTTGCAGTAAACTCCAATTCCCATGGGTCCACATGAAAGCATAGGACAGAGGCCAGACAAGCAGCCACAGGGACAGAACAGAGATGAACAGGGCACAAGGGAAGAAAACAGAGGAAACAGGGAAAGAGTGACCATGGTTGTGGGGGTGGGACAGAGGAACAGGGTGGGGGAGGGACGAGAAACCTGAAGTAGAAAGGGGCTTGGGAAAGATGAGAGGAAGCACAGGGCAAGCCAAGGGAACACGTGTAAAAGAAGGCAAGCTGTGAGTGTTGCGAAATGTGCCCATGTATTCAGTTTTCACATTCAGAAAAAGCCCCTCTGGCAGCCCCAGCCAGCTTCTGCCTCTGGCTCCTGCTCTTGTTCCGCTCATCACAAGGTCATCCCCTCACAAGGCCTCCGCCCTGGTCTGGACACTTGTGAATCATGAGCACAAGGCTCTCCATTCTTCTCATGTGCTCCTTCCCCTATTCTCACAAGGACCTGTCATCCTGGGAAAGTCGAAACCAAGGACAACAGCTGCAGAGATGGGGACTGCTCAGTCCCAGCAGCCATCAGGAATCCAGCTCTCCCCTTGCCCACGGTCCAGCACAGTGAAGACTCAGAGATGTCCATGATATATCTCTAATGCACTCTAATGCATCTCAAGGAACTCAAGCCGCAGCACTGGCCGGAAGTCCAGCGACATTTTCTAGGAGCTAAGAAAGTCTCCCTCATGCAGTTCTAACCCTACTCCTTCCCGATTCCCTAGTCATTTCTCAGGGTGCTTCCCAGGCTCCAGGAAAACACATACACGAGCCCAAACTGGAGCCCACTGACTCAGTCTAGAGGCAGCTGCTGAACAAGCAGGTTCTCCCCAACCAGGAGGCAGCAGTACCTACCACCACAGCTACTCACCCCTTCAGGTTACAGGTGGCAAAGAGGGGGGAAGAGGAAAAACATGGGGAAAGGCTAACACCTGTTCAGAGTGTCTGTCGCCACAGACTTTCCAGGGACTGACCACTGGGACTTCTGCCCCAAGCTGGGGCAAGCAATCAGATGATCAGCAGCTAGAAGCACACATGTCCTATTTGACCAGCCCCACCCTCATGGCACAGTTCCATCAACCCACAGTGTTAAGGCCAAGGCATCCCAGTCCTACAGGCCTTTCCTATGTTTTCTTGACTCTTAAAGAAAGCAACATCCTGGGAACATCCTTGGGGAATCTTACAAGTAACATCTCTGATTTCTCCATCCTAAACTTCCAGAGGATACTTCTAGGCTTAGAAATAGCAGCATTCACCAGCCCCTGGTCAAAAATGCCAGTACTTAACTCCCTCAAAGCCAATTTTTCCTACTAAGCAAGCCACAAAGTAAGGTTTGCAGAAGTGGGCTGGGGTAGTTACTGCTTCTGGATCCTTCTTTCAGTGCTCTATATGAATAGAAAGTGAGGGGACCATGGTCCAGAGCCCTGGGAACCATTCATATTGACTTCTGTCCAATCTCCTAATCACAAAAGAAAGAAGAATCTAGAAACCCTTGTTTCCTATATCCATATGTTCAGACATGATATAGAAGGCAGAACACAGAAGAAAAGTAATATTTATTTAGGCTTTTCTGGGAAATGTATTCTACATGCATTATCATTTCATGTATTCTCACAGTAATACTTAGGAAGTTACTAATAAGGTATAAATATCAAAACTGAATGCAAGTAAAACTGATTCAAAAGCTTATGTTCCCAACTGGAGAATGCTTACCAGTTAGGAGCACTTGCTGTTCCTACAGAGAACCTAAATTCCGTTTTCCTGTACCCATGCTGGGTAGTTCACAACCACCTGTCACTCCAGCTCCAGAGATCTGATGCCTTCTGCTGGCCTCCGTGGGCACCTGAGCTCATGTGAAGTATCACATGCAGATAAAGAAGTAAAAACAGGCTTATGCTCAAATTCAAACTAAAACAAAAACAAACCTCCTCTATTCCATTATACAAAACTGTCTCCAAAGATGAAGGAAAAAAGGGTTAGGATTTAGGTTTGCATCTGTCAACATAGGGTAGAGAGCAGTTGTTCCCAAACCTGACCTCACCTTCAGAAACTGACTATTTGGTCTGGAATAGGCCCATGAATATTTATCCATGTATGATGGGTTGGGTTTTTGTTTCTTTTTCTCAATTTGAAGGAGCCAAGGTGAGGATAATTTCAAATCATCTGTAGAAAATAACGCAAAGGCCTAGGAGTCACAAAAGTAAAGCTTGGCTCTGGGCCCTACCATGAATGTACAGTACCCACATTATCCTGGAATCATTTCACACTATAAATACTGAACTAACATTTGCTTCGCCGATCCTTCCTACACAAATGCTCACAGGCAAACACAAAGGGCACAGACATGCGTGAGCAAGGGAAAGAAAGGCAAAGCACGAAAGATTGTTATTCCGTTTGGTGAGCTGAAGATTTACATTCTGAAAGCACAATAGCCTGGATAATTTTGTAGTGTAATAGTTATACTAAATTTTTTGTTTGTTTGCCCTTGAACCTGCAATGTAACTGAAGCTGTCCTTGAACTCCTGATTTTCCTGTCTCACCCTGCCAGGTGCTGGATTAACAAATAAAATAATCTTAAAACAACTCCATGAGATAAATGTGAAGGAACATGCCTATAATTCTACCACTTGAAAATCAGGGGCAGTAGTAGTTTAAGTAATAGGCTTGCCGGACCTTGTCTCAAAACAAACAGAAAGTTCCCACTAATATGCACTTGTCAGTCATGTTTTATTTGATGTCACTTATTGAAATGTTTCCTTTGATAAAATCCCGAGGTACTTTGGGGCTACCATATATAGTTTAACTGCAGTCTGACTGAACAGCCTATAAGAAATTGTCCATCACAATGCTCTTTTCGGTAGCACATATACTAAAGTTGGAACAACATGGAGAGATCTGCATAGCCCTTGTACAAAGATGACAAAAAAATTTGTGAAACATTCTTTTTCTCAAGACGGGGTTTCTCTGTGTAGCCCTGGCTGTCCTAGAACTCACTATGCCAATCTGGCCTCAAACTCAGAGATCCACCTGCCTCTGCCTCCTGAGTGCTAGAACTAACAGTATGTGCCACCACAGCCCAGTTGCTTTATATTATGGAGGTGCGCTGGTTGGCTCAGCAGGGAAGGACACTTAATGTTAAGCCTGATCACCTGAGCTCAGTCTTTGAAACCCACATTGTAGAAAGAGAACATGGACTCCTGAGAGCTGTGTCTGACCTCTACACATGCAACACCCACATAGGTATTTAAAAAATAAACAATTGATTATATACTAACCAGAAGTCAGAAAACTCCTATTTCAAACGAGGTGTGGCAGAATATGCTTTGGACATTTAGGAGCTAAGGCAGAAGTGAAAGGTCAAAGCTAGCCTGGGCTACATAGCAAGATCCTAATCCCATCTGAAAGAAAGGGAGGGGAGAGAGAAAAGAGCACTGCTGAGATGGGGAGCACACGCCTGTAAGTCAGTCAGGTGCTCAGCAGGTAGTGGTGGAGGAGACCATCTCAAAAGACAAACACCACCAAAAACAAGCAAGTCTGAATTTCAACCCGTTCTCTTAATTGTAAATTTAGGCTAATCACTTCTCTCTAAATTGGCTTCCTAATCTTATAAATTTATGGAGGATCTTTGTGAATCACTTGAGATTATATGTAAAATTGTATTCTATGTTCCTGTTTGGACACTTTTTCTGGAGAAAGGGCAAACTTTTCATGTGATTTATAAGGAAACTTGTGGTTTAAAAAGTTAAGAACTAGCCGGGAATGGTGGCACAAGCCTTTAATCCCAGAACTCAGGAGCAGAGGCAGGAGGAATCTGAGTTCAAGGCCAGCCTGGTCTACCAGGATAGCCAGGGCTACAGAGAAACAACAAAACAAATAAAACCTAATCCAAAAAAGGCTGGGGGTGGGGGATGGTTTAGCTGTTAAAACTGGCTACTCTCCCAGGGGACACAACTTCTATTCTCAGCACCCACATGGCTGTTCATAATCTCTAAGGAATCCTACACCCTCTTCTAGCCTTTGAGGGCACTGGACACAGGTTTCAGATATACATGCAGGCAAAACACCCATATACAGAAAATAATTTGTTTTGTTTGTTGTTGTATTTTTGGTTTTCCAAGACAGGGTTTCTCTGTGTAGCCCTGGCTGTCCTGGAACTTTTTCTGTAGACCAGGCTATCTTTGAACTTAGAGACCTACCTGCCTTTGCCTCCTTAAGAGCTGGGGCTAAAGGTGTGTCACCACCACCTGACTGGGGGGTGGTGTTGGTTTTCTGGTTTTATTTTTTAGTTAAAAACTAGTTTTCAAGGGTTCTTATTCTGCTCACTCCCCAGTCTTTGTCAAGATGACTTTGGAAGTGAAGTTTAGGCAGCCAGAACACAATTTTATCTACAGAACTTGGACAATAATAGTTCTCATCAGATTTGTTGGCAGATGATCTAAGGTGGGTTTGCTTATAGTAGGAAGTATGTATCAAAGCATACCGAAGGCCTAAGGTCTGACCTGCAACTATGTCATAAGGTCACAAAATCCAGAGCCCAGACTAGTTACCTGCCCCTAAATCTTAAAAGTTAAAGTGTGACTGATTCTGTGGCAATTCCAGTTATATGCCTGCATCAAACCACAGCCTAAGGTTCCTCCCAGTGGAATTCGAGGCAATGGGTTCAGGAAATCTAAACATCCTATACAACCCATCTCTCTTGCGAGGAAACATGATGTTTCTAATTTAATTTAGTAATGGACAAACACAGGGAAAGGGCTGAAACTGGGGAATGAGAGGGCAACTAAAGGATTGTTCAGAAAATGAATGGTAGATTAGAATGGACAAAACTCGAAGACACAGAGTCCAAAGTGCTGTTTACATGCAGTGCCCTACACCCCAAACAAGACAACTTCGGTGCCAGAGCCAAGGCTCAAACTATACACAGAAGACAGACGTAGAAAGTGAGGCCCTACACCTCCCTACACCTCGGTCCAATTCTGCACCACTGAGGCTCCAGGGTCACTCACTCTCAGAGCACTCCGCAGAGAGGCGCACGCTCTCCACGCTAAGACCCTGCCCAGGGCAAACCTCTACAAAAACGAGGTCCTTAAGCCTTTTCTGTCCGGAATATCAAGCAATATTCTCAGGCTTGTCCCTCACCGCCGATCGTAAACCTTCTCCGTGAGCATTCCCTCCCAAATTCTGCCTTCGCCCACCAGATGTTCTCACGCACCCGCCGCCCGCCGCTAGAAAGATGGCGAAGAATGCACTTCCGGCAAGTGTTCTTACGAATGCATCCGGGCGTCTGCAGCAGGTACCGCCCTAGGCGTTCCGGCCCCTTTGCTGCACAGCCAACAACGGTGATGGCGGGCAGACAGTCTGGTTGGAGCCAAGCAGCTCTACTCCACTTTCTTCTTGGCATGTGCCTAACAGCGATGCCACCCACCCAGGCCCGGAGTCTGCGTTTTGTTACCTTGGTAATGGGTGACGGAGTCACCAACGGGTTCGCCAAAGCTGAAAGGGCAAAGGCCGGCTGGTAGAGGGAGGGGCAGAGCTTGTGCTCTGGAGTCGGGGTCCTCACTGCTCAAGGAGAAAGAATTGATTTAGAAAGCAGCTTGCCCGTGGTGGGTTCAGAGGCTGGATTCAGAATTTATTTGGAGCCCTAAGCTATTATTTTTTCAGGACAGAGCGACCAAGTAATGTTAGGGGATATTCTTCCCTGGATGATTCTTTCCAAGAATGGGAATGTAGTTAAAAGGTTGAGAGTCACCCATAAAGGCGACTTTGATGATCTTTGTGTTCCCAGTCATTGCTCACCTCCTCCTGCAGAATGCATTGCTTGCACAACTCTTCTTTTCTACCTGTGCTTTTGGCTTTGCCTGTCATCTAGGGTTACATTCCTTGGCCTTGCTAGGAACCTCCTGAACTGGGGTTTGTTTTTCATTGCTTAGTGAAAGGCTTCCCAGAGCAAGTGAGACTTCCTTTCCTGACACAAGCAGCGGTGGGTCCTCTCCTTAACCAGAAGACCCTTGTGATCTGTAGATAAACCATTTTCTTTACTCAGCTGTATCGACATGGAGATCGGTCACCAGTGAAGACATATCCCAAGGACCCTTATCAGGAAGAGAAATGGCCCCAGGGGTTTGGTCAGCTAACCAAGGTGAGTCAGAAGCCAACCTACAAGGTCTCGGAATGGGTCACGTCCGGAGCACAGAAACTGAGCCTCTACAAACTGCTAGTTTCCCACATGGGTTCTGATGGACCACATGTCTATTTTGCTGTTGTTTTGTTTTTATGGTTTTGGAAATCAAATCCAGGACCTGGTCTATGCTAAGCACACTGAACTATTTCTCTGGGTATGACCAAATTCCTTAACAATACTTTGTGCCCAGGGCAGTGTCATTTACACCTGACCACTTAACTTCTTGGATCAAACTCACTTCCTACCGAGGAAAAACTGCTTAAATGGTACCAGGCCTGTGAAAATCCTTCGGACTTTCTTAACTCTCAGGTTTGCCCACAGGAAGGGATGCTGCAGCACTGGGAACTAGGCCAGGCTCTGAGGCAGCGCTACCAAGGCTTTCTGAACACCTCCTACCACCGACAAGAGGTAAGACTGGGAGCTTGATCAGCAAGAGGAATGGGGTATTTAGATACCTTCTGACTTTAGAGAATCTAAGGGTGAGGCGATACACTCTAGCTTCCTTCCTGAAATTCTGGTCCCTGGACAACACATCTAAGAACTGTTTGGAATACTGCTTTGGAATCTGAATTGTCTCTGCTTGTCTGGAGGGTTGCTTTTGTTTAATTTTTAGACAGGCTCTCAATATGTAGCCCTGGCTAGTCTTAAACTCTTGCCTCTCTGCCTCTCAAATTCTGGAATTAAGAGTATATACCAGGCTAGAATTAAAGGCACATGCCTTTAATCCCAACACCCTGAAGGCAAAGGCAGATGGATCACTGTGAGACTGAGGCTAGCCTGGTCTACATAGTGAATTCCAAGATAGCCACTGTTACATACATAGAGAGACCCTGTCTTTGGTTGGGGGTGAGGGACATGTGTATCATTATGCCGGACAAGGACTCTGGTCTACATGAGAGACAAACTAGTTATTAAGATCTAGAGTCATCCCCACACACTGAGTTCTTTAGACAGTGGTGATAGTTCGTAGCTGAATGTTTGGGGCCTTGTGGAACAGGGAAGATCCAGAGAGTCTGTGTATGCATGGTAAGTTTATAATGTGCCGAGTAACCAACCATCCAGAACCAGTTCTCCCTGGGGCTCTAGTGAGGAGCCAGAGTGCTTCTACACACAGAGGTTTATCTTGCCAATCTGTAGGTTTATGTCCGAAGCACTGACTTTGACCGTACCCTCATGAGTGCTGAGGCCAACCTGGCTGGACTCTTTCCTCCCAGTGAAGTGCAACGCTTCAGTCCTAATATCTCATGGCAGCCTATCCCTGTTCACACTGTGCCCATCACTGAAGACAGGGTAAGACTGGTCAGCCCTTCTTAAGGAGTGGTGAGGGGACAATTATGGTAATAGACCTACTGATCCCAGACTCCTTCTCTGCCTGTTTCCCCCTTCATTTGCAGTTGCTAAAGTTTCCATTGGGCCCATGTCCCCGTTATGAGCAGCTGCAGAATGAGACTCGGCAGACTCCGGAGTATCAGAACAGGAGTATTCAGAATGCAGTGAGTGAGGGCTGAGGTGTAAGTCTTCAGACTGTTCTTTCCCCAGAACAGGACTAATCTCCTGATCCATTTTTCATAGCAATTTCTGGACATGGTGGCCAATGAGACAGGGCTTACAAACCTGACCCTAGAGACCATCTGGAATGTGTATGACACACTCTTTTGTGAGGTGAGCTGACCAGGGTGCCTGTTGGGATTGCTCTTCTATCTCAGCAGGTCCAGATCCCTAGGGCAGCTGAGCACATTGCTTGGCTACTGCCATCCCCACTGGGAAGGCCCATCAAGCCAGCACTTATGTAACCTGGGAACTTCCCTCATGGGTAAAAAGAACCTCAAAGTGGGAAATGCTTTACTACTTGTCAGCACTCTGTACCCTTCTCTATTGAGAGCTCAGTGCTGTGAGATTCCTTTCTGCTGAGTCTGCTCTTCATGCCTGAGCTTCCTTTCCAATGCCCTGCTGTCTGCCATGTCTGAAATGGCCCCTCTGCCTCACCTCTGCTCTCCTCTTCCTCCCTCACACACACAGGCACCTTCCCCACCTGGGGAAGAAAGCCACCCCTGGAGAGGCTCTGGCCTAGGCCTAGGGAGCTAACCTGCCCGCTGCGATACACAGCAAACACATGGGCTGCTCCTGCCGCCCTGGGCCTCACCCCAAACCGTGCAACGTCTGAGCCAGCTAAAGGACTTCAGTTTCCTCTTCCTCTTCGGGATCCACGAGCAAGTACAGAAGGCCAGACTTCAGGGGGGTGAGTGACACCAACAGCATGTCACTACCCTCCCCAAACTCTCCACACTGAAAATCTGTGGTGGGAGCTTCTCATACACTATTGTGCCCAAGATAATTCTCTGCTGTTTCAAAAACAGATCTCCCCTTTGCCATCCCTGCTAGTCACCCAAATCTTCCAGTTCTCTGATGTTTAGCCTGAGTCACAGCTCTCATTATGTAGCTCTGGTCAGGCCATGTTGAGCTCTCTGTGTAGACTGTCCTAGCCTCAAACCACATAGGTCCACTCTGCCTCCTGAGTGTTGGATTAAAGGTGTGCACCACTACATCTGGCCTGCCATTCTCACTCTTAAGTTTCAGCCATGTCAAAAGACCCTTCCTCTCTTTCCTAACTGCATGCCTCTCTCCAAAGAACTGCAAAGGCTTTTGGAGAAAAGGCTGAGGCCAGTTACTTCTTTTAAGCACTCAAGACCTTTGAAATGATGCAGTAATTTTCAGAGCCTGTGTACATCAGTTGCCCTGGCATGACCACCATCTTGTGTGCTATGAAGCTGTCTTAAGTTTACACTGTGCTTATATTGTTAAATAAGTCATGATCAGGGCCTCCTAGCTCAAGTTTTTACACCTGTGTTTAAATACTAATAACTTGCTTTATCTGTGTGTTCTATGTAAACTCCACAGTTCTTACTTAGCAGTAGGTGTAGAGTTCCAGTATGGTCTTCATGAATTGGAAGAGTTCTCTGGGTTGGTGATCAGACTAAGACTAGCAGATGGTGAGAGAAGCAGATCAGTGGCAGTTCAAGAAGACACTGACACTTGGGATTTCTCTTCTTCAGGAGTTCTGCTGGCTCAGATACTGAAGAACCTGACACTAATGGCAACCACCTCCCAATTCCCTAAGCTTCTGGTTTACTCTGCGGTAAGCTCCAAATCCCCTAACACTCAAGTGTCAAACCAGGAATTGGGTACTTTCCCTATTCAGTTCTTGAGGATGTAAAGGAGCTACCAGTCTTATGAGCAGCCCCTCTCTCTTACAGCATGATACTACCCTGGTTGCTCTGCAAATGGCACTGAATGTCTACAATGGGAAACAAGCCCCCTATGCTTCCTGCCACATATTTGAACTATATCAGGAAGATAATGGGTAAGTGGAACTACCAGGGTGCCCTCTAAAGGGGACTTCAGATGGCTGAAGGCAGCCTAGAGGCTCAGTTATGGACATGGTGAGCATCTCCCATCTTGCCTCCTGTCAACTCTCAGGAATTTCTCAGTTGAGATGTACTTTCGGAATGACAGTAAGAAGGCACCCTGGCCTCTGATCCTGCCTGGCTGCCCACACCGTTGCCCACTGCAGGACTTCCTTCACCTCACAGAGCCTGTCATACCCAAGGATTGGCAGAAGGAGTGCCAGCTAACAAGTGACACTGCAGACACAGGTGAGCTGCCACCTGCTTGTGTGCTAACTGTGTACTGAGTGTTAGAAGTCACATCTGCAGATCTTCAGGGAGCAGCTGTTTCCAGTCGTTTTCCCTGTACAGCCTCTTCAACCCTAATACCATATTTATATATTCTCCCCATTCTTCACCCTCAGGTGATACTCTTATCACTGAGAAAATACGAGTTACCAGGAAAGAACTGTCAATCTCCCGCCATTCTATCAGCTTAGCTGCTTATGTAAGCTAGTACTTAAGTGCAGCCTCTCCACTTAACACTCTGTTGGTCTCTTCTCTTCCTTGGGAACATGTTCTTTCTCCACTCGATCACTCCCATTGCAAAGCTTAACAAAGACTTCTGAGACTCACTTTTATCTTTCTGATCCTTTTGCGTATAATCCTTCAAAGAGCTGCCTACATTCTGGCTTTACTTCTTTGGACTTATTATCTCAGACTGACATTAAACAATTCTGTGTTACCGTTCACTGCAATGAAGCTATTGCCAAAATGACCAATTCTTAGTCAACTTCTCTCACCTCTCATTTCTTCCCTAAACATGTTTTTTGAGTGCTGCAGACACAGCTCAGTGGTAGAAGCCATGGCAAATGGGTGAAATCCTGGATTCATTCTCCTATCTAGCACTGCAAAACAGCAATATTTTCATGACTTCTGGGCTTTACTTACTAAAACTTTCTTACTGTGTTTTCCTCCTCACTAAACAATGCATGGTCTGAGGCTTGTCCCTAGCTCTTTTTCTATTGGTCCTGACTCCCAAGGGATCTTATCCAACCCCATGGCTCCCCTACCTCATCCCCATGGTAAGTTAAGTTCCACTTGCGTAGTATGACTTACAGATTGATGACTTCTGAGCTAGAGTCATCCTCAGCTACTACTGACTTAAGGCCTCTTCTCTACATGGGTGTTGGATGAGGTATCTTAAGTTGTCTAAAACAGAATCTCTTCCCCTCGGATCTACTTATTCAGTCTTAACAGTCCTCAGTTTAATAGATGCCACATTGATCCCATAGTTGCACAGTGTAACACTAGGCATTTTCTTTCTCTTACTCCACCACACAATCTACTAGCAGATTCAGTTTCTCTTGGATACAGAGCTCTTGCCTCTCCAGTTCTTGTCTGAATTGCTTAAAAGCCTAACTATCATTCTGGTTCTGTTCTTGTCCCTAC
Source organism: Sigmodon hispidus (assembly GCA_004025045.1). Taxonomy (NCBI): domain Eukaryota; kingdom Metazoa; phylum Chordata; class Mammalia; order Rodentia; family Cricetidae; genus Sigmodon; species Sigmodon hispidus. The sequence continues at coordinate 26,304 of PVIH01004670.1, read as the reverse complement.
TAATCTCAACACAGCAGAATTAATTTCTTAAATATTAGTTGAGACTAGAGGTCACACAGTGAAGAAAACCTGAGTTCAGTCTCCAGCATTGTATCAACTGGGTGTGGTGGTGTACACTTTTAATTTCAGTACTCAGGTGGTGGGAGGATCTGAAGTTCAAGGTCATCTTCTATGAGATAGCCAGTTCCAAGACAGTCTGGGCTATATGAGACAGAGACCATGTCTTTGTGTATGTGTGTGTGTGTGTGTGTGTGTGTGTGTGTGTGTGTGTGTGTTATGTGTGTGTATTGATCACAGACCAAACCCAAGTTCTCTGCCATGACCACCCAGCCTCTACTTGGCCTGCTTATCTCCTGTTTCCTAGTGTCCCTTGCATACTCTGCTCCAGTGATATTTTCTTGCTGAATTCAGAACCCCAATCTGATTCCAGTATCAGGGCCTTTTGTACTTGCTTGTCTGTTTACCCCGTCCCATGACACTTTACTCTCAGATCTGTTTTACTTCTTGACCCTAGGTTTCTGATCCTATTTCCTTAGTGGTTTCTGAGCAACTTATCTTGCTCATATAGCATCACTAATGTGTCATTACCATCAAATGCTTATCTGCTGGATCTCTTCTAGAATGTAAGCTCCGTAAGAGAAGATTGTCTTGACCACCTTTGTATATCCATGTTTTGTCAAAATAGCACCTGACTTGGGTAGTGCTCTCTGTTGGATGAATACTAATGTTACCTTTCTTTTCCCTCCCCTGCCCAGAGGTGATTGTGGCCTTGGCTGTCTGTGGCTCCATCCTCTTCCTTCTAATAGTGCTGCTCCTAACTGTCCTCTTCCGGATGCAGGCCCAGCCTCCTGGCTACCACCATGTTGCAGACAGGGAAGACCATGCTTGACAACCACTCAGACCCTTCCCTCTACATCCTAGGGAAGGTGGACTGAGCCCTTGCTCCTGACTATTGCTGATCCCAGTCAATGGATAAGAGTCTCTGGGTTTAGTCTCCCTGATCACCTAAGCCCAAATGAATGAGTGAGGCTCGGCTGGGCACATGATACCTGTGGCTCACCGTCTACATGCCTGATGTTTACCATGTACTGTGTTGGACACTGGCTTTTTCCAAATGGGATTTGCCTCTTCTATACTCCCTAAGGACCTGAGATACTGACTAGCATTCAAGTTTTACTCAGGACCTGGGATAAAAAAACAAAACAAAACTGAAGAAGCCGATGCTTGACCTGCCTTGCTCTTCCACCAAGCCTTGTTCTCTGTCTTCTAGCCCACATCTTTGACAAATGCCTCAGAGGACATTGTCCCTTGGTACTTTTTTAGAGGCAAAAACTGTGAATCACTGGGAGTATAAAATGTGGCTATCAAGGAACTGGATCATCCAACAGCAAAGTTTCCCTGTGGCTAAGGCTACTGTTATTGTCAACCCTTGGCTTGAACAGGTGTCACAAGCAGATCTGAAAGATATACCTGGATTAGTGGGAGGACATAGGCAGGAGAGAAACACATCATGAAGTGACTCTCCCTCGGCTGGGCTGGGCTCTTCAGGGACCTGAAGTAAATGCAGGTTGTGACCTGGACTTATTGACTGTGGCCTAAAATAGGGCTGAAGTGACTCTAAAGAAATGAAGGTTTGACTGTGAGTGCTGGCTCTGTGCCTTTCTTTTCTCCCCCATTTCTGACATCCAAGGAGCACTCTTACCAGATCATACTAGATCTGCTCAGAAGCCCAGCTGGCATTTGGGTTTTCCAGTTGTTGTACAAAGGATATGCTTTTTATTGGTCATGTTAATCTGAACATATATTTTTTAAAATTCCATGGTCATTCTGCTACCACACATAAGAAAAAAAAAAAGCACCTGGCTCTAGAATAAACTTGGCTCCAGGCTAAACACAGCAGAGACCCTTAGGGCAGTGGGTTACTCTTAGTTTCTGAAGCAAAATCTACAGCAGTAACCATAACAACAAGCCAGTATCTTACTCCCACAGTAACCCATGCCACAAGTATCCCTACTCCAACTCTGAGAGTTAGGTACTTCTGGTCCCTTAACAAATAGCTGCCTCTTCTCACAAAACTTCTTCCAATTTGTGGAGTCCAGATGTTGTTGTCCCACACCTTCTTCATTGTCTTTTATGATCTTTCTATGACCTGGGTTCCTCTTGGCTCCAAATGAGAATATGATAACCTAGAAGAAACAAGATGTCTGACTAACACCTTCTGTTATTGTTCTCAGAGCTTGAGGCTGTCATGGGGAGCTAGCAGACTGGATAGTAGCCTGACACTGTCGTGACCAACATAAAGCCAGATGGGTGATCTGGGTCAGAGACTAGTCTCCCAGGTATCTTTACTGCCTACTGCCCTGGGATGAATAGGGCAAGGGCTATGAATTTAACCTCTACTGAAACCTAGGGATAGAGTCAGACTTACAGTCTGAGATACAATTACTTCTACTTACCCATAGCAGAGGCCAGTGTGTCCCCCATAGGATTGAACTCATTGAGCTGCAGAGGTAAGATTATCAGTGTGAAATTGAGGTGAGAGCAGTATGGGGGCTAATTCTGATCAGAAAGGTAGCTGGACTCCCTGCTCCTTCCCATCACTGTTTGGGGGCCCAAATCTCACCGAAATGATACCAGAATATCCTGGATCATAGAGCTGACACATCATCCTTCCCGAGCTTCCATCAAACACATCTATTGTCCTTAGTTCATAGGGAACACAATTTTGGAGATTAGGATCTGGGTATCGGCCCACAACAATGAGGTTGTACCTTGGATGCCAGGTTGCCTAGGAAATGGAGAGGTTAGTCAGAATGTAAAGAGAGACATCAGTACTCTTAAAGTCAGGGGAGATGGCTCAGTTGGTAGTGGGTTTGCCATACAGCACCCACATAAAAATCTTGTCATGATGCATATGTAATCCCAGCTGGGGAGGTGGGAGTTAGGGTACCTGGAACTTGACAGCCATCTAGTCCAGCCAAATCAATGAGTTCCAGGTTCAGTGAGAGACCATGTCTCAAAAATAAGTGGAGAACAATTGAGGAAGACAACTGATGTCAACCTTTGCCCTCCACACACAAAATATTCTTTAAGGGCTGGATATCTAGCTCTGTGGCAGAGCACTTACATAGCAATATGCAAGGCTGTGGGTTTGATCCCAGAATCATGCACACATATATATGAGCTGTGTGTAATATGTGTGTGTGTATAACATTTTTTCCCAATTATTTTTAACCACTAATAGGCTAAGAAGAATCCAATACTGCACAAAAGACAAACATGGGGGCTGGAGATGACTCAGCAGATAAAGACATCTGACCCCAACCAAGCCTGATAACCTGAGTTTGATCTGCAGGGCCCATGAGGTGGGAGGGGAAAACCAACTCTGACCACTTTGCCCATTGTGGAATGATTTTATAGGCACACACACTAATAAATAAAAGTGTCTTTATTTTTGAAAGATTTCTCTGTGTAGTCCTGGCTGTCCTGGGACTTGCTCTATAGACCAGGCCAGCCTCATACAGAGATCCACTTGCCTCTGCCTCAAATTCTGGGATTAAAAGTGTGGACCACCACTGCCCAGCTTATATTTTATTTTTTGAATAGTATCTTACTCTATGTATGCATCACAATAGCCTTTAACTACTAGCATTAAATGTATGCACACCAGCCAAGTGGTAGTGCTGGTAACAGCTGCAGCAGCACACACCTTTAATTCCAGCACTGGGGAGGCAGAAGCAGGTGAATCTCTGTGAGTTCAAGGGCAGCCTGGTCTGTAGAACTAGTTCCAGGACTACATAAATAAACCCTGTGTAAAAAACAAGATGAAAAGAAAAAAAAAAAAAAGAAAGGGAAAATAAATGCATGCACCATCTGATGAAGATTTATTTTATGTGTGTGAGTGTTTTCCTTGTATGTATATAAGTGTACTGCACGTGTACCTAGTACCTGCAGAGGCCAAGAGAGCACTGAGTCATCTGAAATTGGAGTTACAGACACTTGAGTTGCCATGTAGGTACTAGGAATTGAAGCCAGGTCCTCTGGAAAAGCAGCACAGGCTCTTAACCAATGAGCCATCTCTCCCACTCCTCTCTGCATTTTCTTAAGGTCATATCAACTTGGGCATTTTTGTTGTTGCTATTTTTTTTTTCTTTGTTTGTTTGTTGCAGTTCTGGAGACTGAACCAAGGGCCTTGTGCATCCTAGGCAAGGACTTTACCACTGAACACCCCTGGCTCTTAAATGTTTTCACATCAGCTTTGTTAAGACCTAGGAGATAAACCTATAACAAAGCAAAAAAGCCTCTGGTAAACAACATCAAATAGAATGTAGTTTCTGAAGTGACTCCACTACTGATCCTCTATCTGTTCATAACAAAGATTTGGGTATAAAGTCCTAGTAGGAAAGAAAAAGGAAAGAAAACATCATTGGTTCACATTACTCAAAACAAATCTGGCAGTTATTGGTGACAGAATTGAATGGGCTTTTCCTAATTTCAAAACAGTTCTTGACTTTTTTTTTTTTTTTTTTGTTTTGAGATTGGTTGTACTGTATAGCCTAGGCAGTCCTCAAACCTGCAATCCTCTCTCAACCTAAAGTGCTAGAATTATAAGTGTATGCTCTATGCATGGCTTCAAGGCAGTTTTGAAGGACAAATCAGAAAGAAGAGGGAGAGACAATTGGACTGGAGAGAGAACTCAATGATTAAGAGCACTGGCTTGCTCTTCCAGAGGTTTCCTAGCACCTACAATGTCAGCTCACAATCATCTGTAACTCTAGTTCCAGGGGAGCCCATGCTATCTTTTGACCTTTAAGGACACCAGGCACACCACAGTATGCAGACATACATGCAGATGAAATACCCATAAATAATATTTAAGAGAATTGGTACATGCAGTGACTTAGAAGTAGCTGCAAAAACAAAACAAAAAAATCACAGGTGGATGTTGGCATCACTGGACATGATGAGATAAATGACAAAGCCTATCAAGAGCAATAACTGGCCTTGAAGTCCTGATCCTCCGGCTTCTACCCCCAGATGCTAGGATGACCAGTGAGTACCACTACACCTGATATTTTCGTATGCCTTCCTCTCCCCTAGGGCATTCATTATGAATGCTATATGTAAGTACTCTATCACTGAGCAACATCCCCAGAAAAATCTGTGTATGTGTTGGGGGCGGAGACACAGTATCTGAGACTGTGGGCTGCATATGTGCCCTTCTCCCCAACTTGGAAAGATCTGGCCCATTCCTGGAATCACCCACTCCTTCCTTTGGTCACTCACCTTGATGGGTGTAAGGTGCTGAAAATGACGGTGAGGGTGGGAGATCAGGTTCAGGGGCCTATCCCACTGGGAGGCAGAATAAATCCGAATCTCATTGTTCTGGTCAGTAGTCAGGAGCCGGGCTCCATCCGGGCTAAAACAGGCTGACAAAATGAAAAGCTTTTAAGCTGAAGAAGCCCTAAGCCCCTGGTGTCCTCACCTACTGAAGTCCTATTCTCTTCTAGGTAAGGGTAGGAGGGGTCAATCTGGACTATGAACAAAAATAGTATAGGAACTCCATCGTCAAAGGAGCAGCCAGAGCCAGAAAGGGTCCTAACATCAGCTTAGTAGATGTAAGTGTAGATAAGAGGAAAGGACTGAGCAGGGAACAAATGATGAGAAAGACAGGGTCCATAAGAAAGATGAGGTTTGGGGTGTCACACCTGCATTGACAGGATGCTTGTGAGGCAGTGAGTAGAGGAAGCTGGTTTTCCCTTTAATTTGGCGCAGGTCCCAGATTTTCACTGTTTGATCTATGGATGCTGTGGCCAGAAGCCAATCACAGCAGGGATTCAGGGCCAAATGAGCTACTTTCTTTTTGTGCATTCTGAGATTCCAAAGCTGCAGGAAAAAGTTTGGTTCAGGTGGAGGCACAGAGCCAAAGGGGGTTAGGAGGTGGGAGTGGCCAAATAGTACCTACCTCCTTGCCATCTGTGTTCAGCAGGATCACTCGTCCCATATTGTCTCCTGTGACCACCACTTGGCTCTTGGCAGAAACATCAAGGCTGCAAAACCAGACCCTAGAGGGAGAGAGTGCTGTAAGACTTAGAAAGGTCTGTCTGGTCGATGTTGCAGCTCCAGTATCTTACAGGTGTTCAATAAGTATTTGTTGATCAAAGAGTAACTGTCTTGCTATAAATTTCCAGTGAAAGGCCCTCAGCCTTGTCTACCATGCAGAAAGCGGGGGTGAGGGTGACAGGATTCAGAATTTTGGCCAGTTATTGGTGGGGCCAGAATCAGCTAGTTCCTGAAACAGCCGAACCTAGAGGCATACAGAAAATCCAAGCGAGAACCTGACTTGCACCCCAGAGCCCAGGTTCTGAAGAGGCCTTAATTACTGTTCTCATGCTTGTTACTCTTCTCTCAGGCCAAAGGTGATGACAATCAAACAGGAACTGTCCAGCTCTGCTCCTCACAGATCACCAAGTGAACATCTGCCCTCTTCTGAGCATTCAGGAAAAAATCACATACAACTAGACATCTTTTCCTCTTAAAAACTATGTAAGAATAAAGAGACTGAGAAGAAGCTACTTCATGGGTCCTGATTCACAGCCAGGAGAACTCCAAATCTAGCCAGTTCCCTCTCCTGATGGTATGCTTCTCAGCCTTGTGGGGCAGCCCAGAACAATACTCCAGCTGGTTAGACCCACTGAACACCCCCATTCATCATTCCTTGTAGAACTGTGTCTCTGGCTAGAAACAAAGTGACTTGCCTTTGTAATTTCTCCAGCTGCTTGTTCTTAGGAGAGGGTTCTTCTACCCATTAAGATTCCCATTGAGGTGGCCAATACACCCCAGAAAATGGAGGGCAATAAAATTGCATTTCTTTTTTAAAAATTTATTTTTATTTTATGTGCATTGGTGTTTTGTCATGGGTATCGGGTCCCCTGGAACTGAAGTTACAGACAGTTGTGAGCTGCCATGTGGATGCTTGGAATTGAATCCAGTTCCTCTAGAAGAGCAGTGTTCTTAACTGCTGAGCCATCTCTCCAGCCCCCAAATTGCATTTTTTTTTCTCTCTTTCTTTCAAGACAGGCCCTCACTGTGTAGTCCTGGCTGGCCTGGCTCACTATATAGACCAGGATGACCCTGAACTCATGGTAATCCACCAGCTTCTGCCTCCCAAGTACTGGCATTAATGGCATGCACCACTACACATAGCTAAAATTCATTCAGTTCTTAATTCTTGCTCTACTCTGTAAATGCCTTTCTAAGCAAATGACCTGTTGACTTATCCTGTGAAAGTAAAAGCCTAGTTTAATAGGGACATGTCTTACAGAAGTGATTAAACCCTCCCCTCAAAGAGAAGAGCCGAGAATCCAGAACGCTTTCCTAGTGCAATGACTCACTTGGACCAAAGTCAGAGCAACCAGTCAAAGGAAAAAAAGGAGTGGTACAAAATAGCTAATACCCATCTTCCCTGTGCTAGGCCTGAGTAAAAGAAATGGGTCTGGGGGTGTTCTCTGCAGAACTACATCTAGAGCATAGAAGTCATTTTCCTTACTAGTTAAACTACTCACTTGCAAGAGTTTGAGCTGGTATAAACTCGGAGAATGTTGCCTTTAAAATCCTGCAGCCTGGTTGTTCCCTCCATTGAGGAAGCAAAAAACTGGTTGGGATTGAGATGGTTAAACTTCAGCCCAGTGATGCTTCCTCCAGCTCCAATCTAACATGAGGAAGGGAAAAGCCAGTGAGTGATGGTAGGCCACAAGTGAGGACCTAGGCTTGGGCACACAAACAGCACTAAGGCAGAAACAACAAAGTCAGCTTAGATATCTCATATTAGGATGCTCTTTATTTTTTAAGGATTTATTTGGACTTTTATACTTTTTTTAAAAAAGACTTATTTATTGTGTATACAGTGTACAGAAGAGGGCACCAGATGTCATCATAGATGGTTGTGAGCCACCATGTGGTTGCTGGGAATTGAACTCAGGACCTCTAGAAGAACAGTCAATGCTCTTAACCTCTGAGCCATCTCTCCAGCCCTGACTTTTATACTTTCAACTAAGAGGTAGTAAACAAACTGGTTCTGGTAAACAGTTCTGTGAATTTCAACACAGACACTGAATAGCCTACCCACCTCCAAAATTAAAATGCAGAAACATTCTAGAAGCCCCATAAAGAAACTTCCTCATGCTCTCCTACTTTATCACATTTACCTCCTTAAATAATTCACCCCTTGGAAATCAGTGTGCTTTTTTTTTTTTAAAAAAAAAAAACACTTTTATTTATTTATTTGCCTTGGTGTTTGCCTGGAACTGAAACTACAGACAGTTGTTAGCTGCCATGTGGGTGCTGGGAATCGAACCCGGGTCCTCTGGAAGAGCAGACGGTGCTCTTAACCACTAAGCCATCTCTCCAGCCCCTGCTTTTTTTTTTTTTTTTTTTTTTAGAAGAGGGTCGGTTCAGAAAAGGGTTGGGGTTTGTAGGGCAGGAAGGAAACATCTGTGTTCTTTCCTAGCATTCTAGACATTTTAGGCAGTGATGACACAACTGTGAAGAGCCTGGCAGTACAGCAAGTGTTAGAACACTTGCCTAGTAAGCACAAGGCCCTTGGTATGACCCCCAACTACACACACCTCACAAACTATAAAGGGAGGGGAGAACACATATATTAACCTTATTAAGCAGTTTTGATAGAGGCTTAGAGAGATGGCTTAGTAGTTAAGAGCACCTACTGCTTTTCTAAAGGACTAAAGTTCAGTTCCTAGCATCCATGTAGGATGGCTCAAATGGCCTGTAACCCCAACTCCTTGCCCTCTTCTGACCTCCATGGCATTCCTGTACACTAGCATACACTCACACAGGCACATGGAGACACACATATATATAAGTAAATAAAATATTAAAAAAGACAGGCATGGGAGCACATTCCTTTAATCCTAGCACTCTATAGGTATAGACAAAAAGATCTCTGTGAGTTCAAGGCCTGCCTGGTCTACATTGTGAGTTCCAGGATAGCTAACAATAATAGACTTCCTCAAATAAATAAAATAACATATACAATAAGAGCTGAAGCTAGGTGCTGGTGGCAAAGGGTTTTAAGGCAAAGGCAGGTGGACTTCTGTGAATTTGAGGCCAGTCTGGTCTACAGAGTAAGTTCCAGGACAACCATGCTGAAAAACTCTATCTCAAAAAACCAAAGAAAAAAGAAAAAAGAGCTGATAAATATCAAACATTGTTTTAAGAACTTGACATCTTCAGAAGATCCTTCTCCACTTCCTTCTTATACTGCTACAATCCAGACTCTAAGCTTCAACATGGTAGCCAATATAACCAGCACTTACCTGACTTCTTACTTAACATACTAATATGTTCTATTGTTTTGTTTGTTTGTTTTTAGACAGTCATGATGTGGCCCTGGCTTGCCTCAAACCCACAGAGATCTGCTTACCTCTGCTTCAATTAAAATTGAAGGTACCACCACTCCTAGCTGTCAGAGCTGTAAGAACATACTAAGCTTGTGTTCATTGTCTGCTAAATCTTTGCTGCTAGTAAGACAATCTACTGTTCCCACTAGTTGATTAGGTTTTACTATTCCAAAACATCACCACTGTCCCCATACCTCTCTCCTACCTGCTGAATAGCCTCTTTACTCTGTTTGGGCCCTGACTTGGTTACTAAGCTACCACTCATCCATCTCAACTTAATGGGCTCCAGAAATTGGTCTGAGGCCATTGTGGCCTCCCTGCTGTGTAAATATATCTCTTGTTTGCCCCTACCTAATGATTTTTGGGTCAAACTATTCAGAAAAGTAAAGAAAGAGGGGAAGAGAAAGAAGAGGATGCCAATCTTGAATAACACACTCATCAAAAAGAGTAAATACTTTTAAATGATTTCTAAGTATAATCTTGATACTCAAATCTGTCAAAGAACTTATAACAAATGAAGAATTACTGAGAGATTTTGTACATAAACACAAAAAGAAAAATCCTGAATATTAGCAAACATGATTATTTCAAAAGCTTAAATACTTTATGCCAGGTGGTGGTGGTGGTGGTGGTGGTGGTGGTGCACACCTTTAATCCCAGCATTCAGGTGGCAGAGGTAGGCAGATCTCTGTGAGTTCAAGGCCAGCCTGGTCTACAGAGCTAGTTCCAGGACAGCTAGGGCTGTTACACAGAAAAACCCTGTCTCAAAAACCAAATAAATGAATAAAAAATAAAAATAAAATAAAATAAATCAAGCTAGGCATGGTGGCATGTGCCTTTAATCCTAGCACCAAGCAGGAGTTCAAGGCCATCCTAGGCCTTGTTTCTAAAACAATGAAAACTTGTTTCCAAAAAAACCCTAATAAAACAGAATTTTGTCAGGCATCAAAGGAAACAATTAAGAGTGAAAAAGCAACCTATAGAATGGGAGAAAATACTTGGAAATCATAAATTTGAGAAGAGGTTAATATCCATTAAAATGTCTATTTACTTAAAAACCATAGATAAGCAAAAGAATCAAATATCCAACTAAAAGACACGCAGATGTCTAACAAACATATGAAAAGAAACCTAGCATCATTTAGAGAATCACAAAGGTAGCTACAATGATACCACCTCACACACCTTACAGAAAATAGCTAATGCTGGTGAGGATTCGGAGGAACTGGAATTCTTGTGCACTCTTTTTAAAAATTTTTTTTATTGTTTTATTTATTTAAAATATATTTTTAAAACTTTATTTATTTATGTATTAATTTTATATATGAGTGCTCTGTCTGCATGTATGCCTGCATGCCAGAAGAGGGTATTAGATCCCATTACAGATGGTTATAAGCCACCATGTGGTTGCTGGAATTGAACTCAGGACCTCTGGAAGAGCAGCCAGCACTCTTAACCACTGAACCATCTCTCCAGCCCCAAAATAGATTTTAAAAAGTACAATATATTCTGATCATAGCTTCCTTTACCCCATCTTTCACACTCTTGATGGCAACATAATGTAAGTTGGTGTAGCCACAATTCAGAACAGTGTAGGGGTTCCTCAAAAAATAGCATTAGCATTTGATCCAGCAATCCCACTTCTGGGTCTAATTTTTCTAAATATAAATAAACTGGGTACATATCCCAAAGGATGAAACACAGACTATCTCAAACAGCCATGTACACACCCATCTTTACAACATCTTTTAAAATAACCAAGTGGTAGAATCAATACAATGCCATTCTATAAGAAAATGTAGGACTGAGGCTGGAGGGATGGATCAGCTGGTAAGAGCACTGGCTGCTCTTGTACAGGACTGGGTTCACTTTCCAGCAACCACATGGTAGCTCACAACTGTCTTTAATTCCAGTTCCAGAGGATTTGACACCCTCTCTTGGCCTCAGAAGGCACTGCTCTCTCTCTCTCTCTCTCTCTCTCTCTCTCTCTCTCTCTCTCTCTCTCTCTCTCTCACACACACACACACACACACACACACACACACACACACACTTGACAAAATAAAGAGAAAGGGAGGAAGGAAGAAGGTAGGAGTGGAACATGTGTAATGGACTATTATTCAGCCTTATCAGAGAAGGCCAGGCATGGTGGCACCCAGGAGGCTGAGGCAGGAGGACTGCAAGTTAAAGACCATCCTGGGCCAGTCAGATCCATCCCCCGCTCCCCCACCCCCCAACACAGGGTTTCTTTTTCTGTTTAACAGCTCTGGCTGTCTTGAAACTCACTCTATAAACCAGAGTGGCCTCAAAGTCACAGAGATCTGCTTACCTATGCCTCCCAATCCCTGGGATCAAAGGCAAGCACCACCACACTTGGCAAGATTATCTTAAACAAAACTTTAAAAAAAATGACAGGGATGTGTGCCAGAGCCACATATTTACCAACACACCAAAGGTCTATGTCAAAGAAAGAATTGGGTTAAATAGTACTAGAGTGGTAAAGAAAGAAATTAAACTTTTATTTAAAAAAGAAACTTTTATCATGTTTATGTAATAAGAGTATATAGGGACAAATTAAATCTTGAGCTGTAGCTTTTTATTATTATGTGTATGAGTGTTTGTCCTCATGTATGTCTGTGCACTATGTATGTTCCTGGTGCCAGTGGACCCAGAAGATGGAATCACACACCCTAGAACTGGAGTTTTTGATTGCTGTGAGCCCCTGTGTGATAGCTGAGAAGCTCCAGTGCTCTTAGCAGCTGAGCCACCTCTCCAACCCCCCCACAAAAAAAAACAGACAAACAAACTTTAGATTTATTTTATTAGTGTTTTGTCTATATCTACGCATGTATACCACATGCATACCGGATGCTCTTGGAAGTCAGAAAAGGGTGTTGACTGCCCTGGAACTGAAGTTATGGATGGTCATGAGCCACCATGTGGGAACTCAGAATGGATCCCAGATCTTCTGCAGGAGCAACAAGTGCTCTTAACCTCTGGACCATCTCTCCAGTCCAAAGGAAAAACAAAAATGTTTTAAAGAAAGTTTTGTCAGGTTAGGGTTGACCTCAGCACTTGAAAGGCTAAGGCAGGGTGTCTGCCACAAGTGAGATCAACCTGAGCTACATATAGAAACCTTATCACTAGAGAAGGAGGGAGGGATAGCTCTGTCAGGAAAGTACTTGCTGTACAAGTATAAAGACTGAGTTCAACCTGGCACCTGCATAAAAAGCCAAAATGATGATGCTCACTTGTAAACTATATGCACTGGAGGCATATAAAAGATCCGTAGGACTCACTAGCCAGCTGGCCTCACCTACCATAAATGGTAAGGTTCAGGCCTCTCACAGACTCTGTCTCACAAAAAAACAGTGAGGTCAGGATGATGGCACAGTAGGAAAAGTAAGGTAAAGCTAAGCAAGCCTGGTGACCTGTTTGATCCTCGAATTCCACGTAGAAAATCTGGATGTTGTGGCATGCAGCTGTAATCCCAGCATTCCTACAGCAAGGTGGTAACAGAACTGCCCACAGTACACAGCAAGGCAGAAACAACAAATTGTCCTCTGACCTCCACCCATACACCACAATATGTTGTATGCCCACACTCATATACACACAATAATTGTTAATGAAGACCGTGAGAGATCAGCTCCCATGATCCACTCCAGAGTGATAAAATGCTCAGAGTATCAAGGGATAAGAAACTTCTACCTACATTAATTTAGAAAAAAATCTTGCTGGGCAGTGGTGGTACATGCCTTTAGTCTCAGCACTTGGGAGGCAGAAGTAGGCAGATCTCAGTGAGTTTGAGACCAGCCAGGTCCACAGAGGATAGCCAGAGCTGTTATACAGAGAAACCCTATCTCACATAAATAAATAAATAAATAAATAAATAAATAAATAAATAAATAATAGATCTCTATCTGACCAGTAAAATAAGGAAACATACACATCTGCTGATGGTAATTTTCTCTTTTACTACAACTTGAAAATAGTCTCTGACTCTGTCCCCACTTAGCTACATATCACTACACTGCTGCATTCTATACATACACCCTCATATCTTCTTTTATATACATAGGGTCATACATCTCTATACACAGTTACATCTATTTTCACATGTCTTCACATCTTTCTTTCTTTTTAACTTATTTATTTGCCTTGGTGTTTGCCTGGAACTGGGAAGTGGAACTACATACAGACAGTTGTGGGTGCTGGGAATTAAACCCTGGTCCTCTGGAAGAATAGTCAGTGTTCTTAACCGCTGAGTCATCCCTCCAGACCCCCACATCTTTCTTTTACATACATTTCTCTTCTAAATCTTTTATACAGCTTCATCTTGCTTGCCTCCACAGTAACAAATCTCCATACAGCCATAGCTATTCATCTCATTTACATAGCTCTCTCACCATATAACATTTTACACCATCCTAACACATTCTCCTACAGCTCTTTGTACAGTTCCTATACGTAGTAACAACTTTCTCGTAACCTTTCTCTCTCTCACACACATATGCTTCTCACTCTTTGCTCATTCACTCTCTCATCCATTCATTTTTCACATATCTCTCACTCTCTCTTTAGGCTTTTTCTTCTTTATCTTTCACTCGGCACATCACTCACATTCTACATATCTTCATCCCTACATTGCTGCTGCCTCTTACACACTCTCATTTATACATGTTCATTCCTCCTCCTCTCTTCCCCTCTATATTGCCGTTGCTCCCACCATCTTTAGCCAAATTCTGGATAATTATGTGTTACATTTTCAGGGCCCAACCCATTCTTATAACACATGAAGTTACAGTTAATCTCAGGTTAGTAAGGTCAAAAAGACTGGTTAGTGTGTATACACTTGGCCTAGCATGTAACTTTTTTCCCAGAGAGAATGACATTGAAATTCAGCCCTTAACAATAACAATAGCAGGTTGAACCTTGAGCAGACAAGGTACATGCAGAAAGTCAAATATTGCAGGGGGGTAGATCTCAAAACAGCCTGGCCTTGATTTAGCAATAAATAATATCTGAGAATTAGTATCTGTGTATTTTTCTGCAGGAGTAGTTTAATCTGTTTGAATGTTTTCTGAAGTCTAAAATTATTTGTCTTTGAGACTTAAAATACTGTTACTTTCTTGTGTTAGTAAAGAAGAAAATTCTGGTATTATTTCTATACATCAGAATTATATATAATTATAGATTAAACAGAAAACAACTTCCCTGACTATCTACAACTCTAAGTGTGCCCAAAGATGTAAACACACTGCCAATGGGCTGAGGAAGGGACCCTACAACTGTTCTTACTAGGGAGACATAGCAGTGGCACCCAAGGAAGTTACAGACAGAAAACAACTGGAATTAACAGTCAGTGAACCCACGGCTCTGCCAGATAGGGCTCTCCATCAGGTGGGTTGACTAGTTGTCACCTGGTGTATACTCCCATGAACCTCAGCAAATAGATAATTTAATTTAAAAATAAAACAAAACCCAAGGTGGGAGTTTGATATTTGGCCTACACACACACACTCGCGCGACAGATATAGATGACCAGCTGGAGTGTTATGGTGCATCCTTTATTTCCAGTACTTGGGAAGCAGAGACAGATCCCCCAGAACATAATGAGTTCTAGGTTCAAGTGAGAGACCCTACTTCAATTATGTAGGGTAGAGAGAGCAATTGACTTGAATAGATTATAATGACTGGAATTATAGACAGGATATAATGCCACCTACTGGAGATTTGAATTTCTCTCATTACCTATTGAGCCACCTCATGAGCTCTTGAGGAAAAACATTTAAATCTTCAGATAAACTATGACAATTAATGAGTGTAGATTTCTGCTTCTAGCCATGTTAGTATCAGGAATCAAATAATCCTCATGATTTTCACAAATAGAAAAATAAACAAAATATATGGATCAAGTTTTAAAACCATGTATAATAGGCAGACAAGAAAGAATGGAAAAGTAATGAGGTTGGTCTGCAACTGTGACAGCTTACTGCTGGAGAGTATATCCAAGCTAGGGAAGGAGGAACAATAGCCTCCAAATCTCAGTGAGATTGGCACATAGACTGTCAATGTGACAGAGTACTAGAGAGGCAGAGCACAGAGAACACTCTTGGAGACTTTGTGACGTGCTTCTTCCAGTCTTTGGCTGAGTATTAATGTGTAAATGTATGTGAGATTACACAAAGTTAGAGGAAATAAAACCACCAGAAATTAGTTGGAGAAAACCTTCAAATAAAACCTATAATCTCATCACCCAATGAAAAGGGTTGGGTTTTTACTAGCCAGGCTAGCTTACCTCTATCCTCCTGTCTTTGCTTTCCAAGTGTAGGATTACAGCCCATCAGTGGTACTATAAATCATTCTTAATATACAGGGTATCTACTGGATATGTTAACTACACTTCAGGGCAGACCTCATGCCCAGGAGTAGCTGGCCAACACAAAATGAACTAAATGGTATTTTTGTAGACTTTTTGTCTTATTTTGATTTAGTGGACATTTTTTTTTTAAAGACAGGGTCTCATTATATAGCTCTGGACCTCACTATGTAGACCAGAATTGGTCTTGAACTCACTAAGTTCTGCCTGTCTCTGCCTCCTAAATGCTAGATTAAAGGCGTGCATCACTATGCCTGGCTGTTTGGGCTTTTGTTGTTATTGTTATTGTTTTATTGGTCTTTTGTTTATTTTTCCATCTTTGGCAGGTTTCTTTTGTGTGTATATTTTGGAGGGGTGTTGTTAAAGAGAGAGAGAAATAACAAAGTTGGGTAGGTAGGGAGAATTGGGGAAAATTAAGGGAAAAAAATCAAATTACCAAAATACATAGTATAAAATCATTTTTTTCCAATAAAAAATAAATTCTGGCATGGTGATACATGCCTTTAGTTGTGGGATAATGCTCTTATACACTGTAAAGGTTTGTTATTCATAATGGTTTAATAAAATGCTGACTGGCCAGAAGCCAGGCAGGAAGTATAGGCAGGGTGACCATACTAGGAGAAGAGGAAAGATGGAGTCTTGGACACCCGCCAGATGCAAAGGAAGCATGATGAGAATGTTGCACTGGGAAAAGGTACCAAGCCACTTAGCTAAACACAATTAGGATTATGGGTTAATTTAAATGTAAGAACTAGTTAGTAGGGCTGGAGTGATGGCTCCGCGGTTAAGAGAACCGTCTACTCTTCCAAGGACCCGGGTTCGATTCCCAGCAACCACATGGCAGCTAACAACTGTCTATAGTTCCAATTCCAGGCAAACACCAAGGCAAATAAATAAATAAATAAATAAAGTTAAAAAAAAAAAAGAACTCGTTAGTAATATGCTTGAGCTACTAGTCCAGCAGTTACTATAATATTAAGCCTCGAAATCAATTATTTGGAAAACAGCTGCTGGGTATTTGGGAGTTTCTGGCAGGACAGAAACTTCCAACTACATTTAATCCCCAAACTCAGGAGACAAGAGGTGGGCAGATGGAAAAGGAGTAGAAAGGGAAGAATAATGAGGAGAAGGAGAAAAGAGGAAAGAAACTATTGAAAGAAAAGTGGCCTGAAAATTGCCCAAATTTGGTGACAACTATAAACCCAGAAGTTGAAGCATAATGACTGCAAACAGAACTTGGAAAAATTAAGAAGCATATCACAATCTTTTGTTTGTCTTAGTTTTATTTATTTTTGTTTTGTTTTGTTTCTGGAGACAGGGTTTCTCTGTGTAGCCTTGGCTGTCCTGGAGCTTGCTGTGTAGACCAGGCTGGTCTCAAATTCAGAAATTCCCTGCCTCTGATTTCCAAATTCTGGTATTAAAAGCATGCGCCACCACTGGCTTCCTTTTATTTTTTGAAGTAGGGTTTCATGTAGCCAGGCTGGCCTCCAAATCAGTCTATAGACTGAGGCTGGCCTTAGATTCCTGGTCCCCCTACCTTCACCTCTAAAGTGCTGGGATTGCAGGGGTGTGCCACCATGCATGGGCTACATGAGAATTATTTTTAAAGGAGCCAGAAAAAATATTCATATAGAGATATTTATAAGAATGGTGGCAAACTTCTCTTTAGAAAGCATTTTTGAAGGGGCTGGAGACGGCTCAGCAGTTAAATGCTCTTGAAGAGGTATGACTTTGATTCCCTGTACCTGTCTTGGGCAGCTCGCAACCTGAATGTAAGTTTCACTCCAGGGGATCTGATGTCTTCTTCTTGACTCTCAGAGTACCTGCACTAATATACATATACCCACAAACAAACACACATATGTGCACATAATTTTAAAATAAAATAACAAAAGCAAATCTTTAAAAAAAGAAATCATCTTTGAAATACTAAAAGACAAACAAACCAACAACACATTATACAATATAAATATATCAATTTTTTATTTGTCAATTAAAATGTAATTTTAGAGTAGGTGGAGATGGCTCAGTAGGTAAGGGCACTTGCTGCCAAAACTGACGACCTGAATTCAATCCCCACAACCCACATGATGAAGGAGAGAACCAATTCCCACAAGTTATCCTGTGGTTTTCATATATTCAAGTACTCTTTCTCACAGACAATAAATAAAAGTAAAAAAATTTAATTGATTTTCTAAAAATTATGAATCTAGATATTGTATACATAATAAATAAACAGTAAAAAAAATATGAATCTAGAATTCTATATATAATAAAGACACCTTCTTCTTTCCTTAAAAATACAGCAAAATTCTCTTTTAGGAAATAGAAATGAGAAGATTTTATCACCAACTAATCTATAGTACAGAATATAGTAAAGAACTTTCTTCAGACAGAGTAAGATATTTCCAAGGAAAAAAATCTAGCTCATACAAAAGAATGAAGGGCACTAAAAGTAACAACAGATCAAATATAAATGTTTTCTACACTTAAAAAATCTTGGGGGGGAGGGGCAGAGGGGGGAAGTGGGGTTGGAGAGATGGGTCAGAGGTTAAGAGCACTGACTGCTTTTTCAGAGTTCAATTCCCAGCAAACACATAGTGGCTCACAACCATCTATAATGAGATTTGGTGCCCTCTTCTGGCATGTAAGCATACATGCTAGAACACTGTATACATAAATAAATCTTTAAAAAAAAAATCTTTGCCTGGCAGTGGTGGCATGATCTCTGTGAGCTCAAGGCCAGACTGGTCTCCAGAGTAAGTTCCAGGACAGCCAGGGCTGTTACACAAAGAAACCCTGTCTCAAGCAAACAAACAAACAAAAAATCTTTGCAGGTAGACATGGTGATGCATACCTTTAATCTCAGCACTCAGGAAGCAGAGGCAGGTGGATCTGAGTTCAGGGGCCAGCCTGATTTACAGAGAGTTCTAGGACAGCCAGAGCTACACAGAAAGACACTCTTGAAAAAACAAAAACAAAAAAATTTCAAAAAAATGTAAATTAATCTGTATGGACAGAAAGCAGCAGATCAGCAGTTCCCAAGAACAGGAGCAAGAATAGAAAGAAATGAATTTAATACTAGTTTTGAGGAATTTTGTTGTTCTTTTTTTCTTTTTTTTGAGACAAGGTCTCATTTAACTCTGAACTTGTTGCCACCACTCTAGCCACACTGGTAAGCTCCTGATTCAGTGAGAGACTATGCCTCAAAAATTCAAGTGGAGAATGACTAAGGAAGATACCCAAGGTTGACTTCCAGCTTCTACACATAGGTGTATTAAGCATCCACATGTACATGTACACTCACATACACCACACACACACACACACAAATTAAAGAAGAAATAATACCAATCTACAAATTCCAGAAAACTGAAGCACAGAATACTTTCCAATTCATTTAATGAGGTCAGCATTACCATTACAGATACTAAAATGAAAGGCACTGCCAATATTAAGAAGAAAGAGGAGGAGGAGGGAAGGAAGAAAGGGTGGAAGGAAGAAAGAAGGAAAAAAAAGGAAGAAAGAGAAAAAAGAAAACACTAAAATTACAGAGTTTGGTCTAATGGCACATGCTTGCAATCCCAGGAGAGGCAGGAAAGATCAGAAGTTCAGGGTTATCCTTACACAGTGAGTTCAAAGCCAACCTGGATATTAGTGTAATATGACATACTGGGAAAATATTTGACATAATAAGTTAACCATAATGTTCTATGATAGAATATTTATTTGCTAATACTAGAAGAAATGAATGGACATGTGTAATACTGTAAATATGCACAAAGAAATGTTCAAAATGGAGATTTTGGATATTTATTTAAATCTTTAAACTTCTATTACTTGAATTTTATAACAAACTAAGTTTTACAAAAATACATTAAATATTTCTTCATTTTGAAAATGTAATGCGGGGCTGGAGAGATGGCTCAGCGGTTAAGAGCACTGTCTGCTCTTCCAGAGGACCCGGGTTCGATTCCCAGCACCCACATGGCAGCTAACAACTGTCTGTAGTTCCAGTTCTAGGCAAACACCAAAGGCAAATAAATAAAGTTTAAAAAAAAAAAAAAAAAAAAAAAAAAAAAAAAAAAAAAAAAAAAAAAAAAAAAAAAAAAAAAAAAAAAAAAAAAAAAAAAAAAAAAAAAAAAAAAAAAAAAAAAAAGAAAATGTAATGCATAGTTCCTTACCATGGGTTTGAAAGATGTTAAGATCAGAGCCAAGATCACTAACGTGACAAAACATGGCCCCAGTTATTGTTCTCAAGTCAACTTTTTATCAGCATCTGGGGGTAAACAAACACTAACCAGCATACTTTTTCTCTAGCTCCCTGTGAAGTATAAAATTCAAATGCTCCATGGCAATGTAAGGAAACTTTAGTTCTATGCATGTATAATAATACATGCATAATAAAAGGTGATACAGGGGCTGGGGGTGTGTCTCAGGGATAGAGGTATGTTTAGCATATGTGGAGCTCTTCAACACCCTCTTCTACAAAAAAAGGAGTGGGGGAAGTGGGGTGGAAACAAAAGCAGGCCCAGTCTGGCACAAACGGGAAGCAGCTGTCATTCTGCATTTAGTCAGGATGCTGTTTCATAGATTATTTTAGACTACTACTTATCACCTCTAGGTGTAACCACATTTCTTTATTCCCATGTCCTAGATTCCTGGGGGTAAAAATCTCCTGCCAGAATCCTTTGTTCTGGCTTAAATTTAAACTTTTCCTTCTTTGTTGCCTACCCTGTTAGTGGGGTAGGATCTATCCAGTGCTGTCTTTCTTCTAAATTCTGTATTTTCTTGGCACCCATCTCAGACCTTGACTCCTGGTCTCCCATGCCTATCCAAGCTAGCCTTTCTGATGAGCTGCTTCCCAAAGCCTCCCACTTAAAAAGAGGCCTCATCTGGAATACAATTTCACCTCTTCCAATTCTAAACTAGACTTGGAGAAATGGTAAACTAGAATATAAGCAAGCTTAGATGTATGCTTTATCTTATTTAGCCACAAAAATATTTAAAACCTTTGAAAACTAGCTACAGAATGCCAGTAATAGGTTAGATACACTGAGCTAGTCCAAGTCTTGGCTATTTAGGAATCACTTGAACCTAGAAATTTAAGGCCAGTTAGGGCAACACAATTAGGCCTTGTCTCAAAATAAAATAAAGTGGTTAATAAGGTATTTTTATATTTATTTGAAAACATTTAAAAATAATTTTTAAAATGGTACTTTGATGTTACATCTACTTTGGAATGCTTTAAAATTCGGAGGTAGGAAGAGAAGTGAATTCAAGGCCAGAGTGGGCTACTAGCAAATCTGATCTCAAACAATAATAGCTGGACATGACTTTAATTTCACCACCCTGGAGACAGAGGCAGTGGATCTCTGTGAGTTCCAGGCTAGGCTGGTCCACATAACAAGTTCCAAGCCATAAAGACTACAGAGTAAGACCCTGCCAAAAAACAACAAATAAACAAAAACAAACAATAACAAAGACCATGCAGCACATATAGAGACCATACATATACTTTCAGGCTTTATTTGAAAAAGGAAAAAAAATCATTTCCAAAAATTTAGAACCTACATTTTTGCATTAAAATTGTCTCTTTACTACTAACTATATACTCCCCACACACCACAACCTATTTGGCTTCTTAAGGTCTATGGAGGGTTTGTTTTTTGTTTTTTTTTTCTTTTTTAACTTAAGGTCTAGAACTAGAAAGTCACTTTTTATAGTATAATTCTCCAATGTCAGCTACCAGCCAGACAAGGTAAATGTCCTAGAGAGCCAATACCTCAGCAACTGAAGATAAACCTTATATAAATCTTAGACCATTCCTAAGGGGACTGGTGAGTATGTAGGTACACACCTATAATCCCACACCTGAAAGTTGGATATAGGAGAATCATCAGGGATTCAAAGTCATCCTTAGCTCAAGGCTAGCCTGGGCTAAAAGGAAACCCCCTTTTTTTCCAGTAAATCAAATAGCCAGGCATGGTGACACATAACTTTATTTCTAGTACTTAAGGGACAGAGGTAGGCAATCTCAGGGAGTTCTATTTAGACCAATCTGGTATAAATAGAAAGTTCCAGGCCAGTTAGAAATACACAGAAAGACTCTGTCTTAAAACAAACAAACAAAAAACCCAAATTAAGCCAAACAAATAAAAAGTAAACAGTAAAATCTTAAATGGGGGTGTCAAGATGTAGTTCTGTGGTAGGAGGCTTGCCTTTGAGCCCTACCAGGGGCAGGTGGTGAACAACAAAACACCTAAAAACTACATCATATCTTCAAATCTTGCATGATACCTGACAGCACCATGCCTTTCCTTATTCTCGCCTGATTATTTACCTATAGTACTTCAGTTATCCATGACACCTTCACCATCATCTCCAACTCACAGGGGCTGTTCTTTTGTGTTCTAGAGCATTTGGCATCAGCAATTGTTAGTTGTTTTAGAATCGCTTTATCCAGTTATTCTTAAGCCCCTCATTCATTCAACAAATACAAAGCAGCTACCCTAGGCCAAAAGCTGTTCTAGGCCCTGAGGATATAGTGATAAAGAAGAAAGGTCCCTGCCATCATGATTAGTTTTCAATGGGCAAAAATAAAGAAATACGATATTTCAAATACTGATAAATATTTGGGGGAAATGCAAAGCAGGGCAATTATCCAGGAATGACTGGATACAGTGGGGACTACTTCCTCTGTGGTGGGGCTTTGTACCAGCACTCTTGAGGCAGAGGCAGATGGATTTTAATGAATTCAAGACAAACTTGGTCTACATGCGTTCTAGGCCAGACAAAACTACATACTGAAACCCTGTTTCAAAAGTAAATAATTAAATAATTAAAATGCAAATTAGGAGCTGGAGAGATGGCTCAGCTGTTAAAAGTACTTGCTGTTCTTGCAGAAGACCCTGGTTTGGTTCTCAGCACTCATATGGCAACCCACAACCATCTATAACTCCAGATCCAAGGGATCTGATATCCACTTCTATCCTCTGAAGGTACCAGGTATGCATGTAGTACACATACATATATGCAGGAAAAACATTCATACACAAAAATAATAATTTAAAAAAAATTAAAGGGCAGATTAAGTGCAGACTTGAACTGTAAGTAGGAGCCAGCCATGAGAAAACTACAGAAAAGAGAACTCCAGCCCAAGGGAAAAACAAGAGGAACAGAAGTAGCTGGTGTACCTGGACCATAGGAAGTGCTATGGTTTGAGAATGAACTGTACCCCACCCCCAAGGCTCCTATGTGAAGATCTGGTCTCTAAGTGATGACGCTGAAAGGTGACTGCATTGTGAGGCTGTTAACTTCATCACTGCTTTCATTTATTGATGGGTTCCAAACTAAATGGGCTATTAGGACATGAAGCTTGGTTGGAGGGAGCAGGCCACTGGGAGACATGTATTTCAAGGGCATCACTTGATCCATACCATTACAGTCTATGTGTCTCTGCTTTCTGACTGTTATGAGATGAGCAGCTCTGCTCTACAGTGATGCTCTTCTTTCATGATGCTCACATGTGCAGATAAACCAGAGCCAGCAATCATGAAATGAAATCTCTGTAACTGTATTTCTTCCTTTAAGTCATTTCTCTCAGGTACTGTCAGGGTAACTAAAAACTAACACAGGAAAGACAGACAAAATGGCTGAGGCAAGCAGATGTCTGTGAATTGAAGCAAGACTGATCTACATAGTGCTTTTCAGGCCAGTCAAAGCTACATAGTGAAACTCTATCTCAAAAAAAAAAAAAAAAAAAAAAAAAAAAAAAAAAAAAAAAAAAAAAAAAAAAAAAAAAAAAAAAAAAGATTAAAAAAAAGAGGAGGAGGAAGAGGAATAGAGCCTCTATGAATGACTAGTCTATAGCTTTTAATATTTTAAAGGCCAGTATTCACATTTGAGTTCTGTTATCATTTATAAGTTTGAAAATATACAATTACTTTTGCTCTTAACCATCTTGTTAATTAGATATCAACATTCCTTCCATTTCTCCAATGAACAGTTTTACACTGCAATCATCTGATCCCTGGAACCACTTACCCCTTTAATGAAGATAGGTTTGTCCTTTATGCCAAAGTTCCAGATCATGATATCTCCCCCTTTGGAGCCCACAGCCAGAGTAGTGGGATGAGTCGGGTGCCATACCAAGGATGTAGTCCTCCTGTCAAAGGGGGCAGCTCTTTGGAATACCCGGAAAGAAGCCAGAGAGTGCAAAAAGGACTTCTGGAGACTCTAATAAAGGGAAAATAGAATTAATCTAAATTCACTAAATTAAAACTCCTGAGCTGAACATGTGGCACAACACCTTTAGCTCCACTACTCAGGAGGCAGGGGTAGGTTCATTTCTGTGAGACTAAAGCCCACCATGTCTACATACAGCTATCCAGGCAAACCAATGCTACAAAGTGGGATCATCTCTCAAAAACATAAATAAAAATTATAAAAATTAAATTCAAGTTTGAGATAAATTGCCACTTTCTGACTCTTTCATGGATAAGCAATAAGATTAAGTTTTCTCTAGCCTTGCGCACCGGATATCTGCAATGTATGTGAGCTAATCCTGGAAACAAGAGGGCAGAACACATTCCAGCTGGGGTGTGTACAGGATAAACCTTTTTCTCCTTGACTGGGTGTTCAGTAGGCCAGTCATCATAGTCAGGGGACCTGATCATTCTGACAACCCACTGAACCAATTTATTATCTAGTTACAGCTTGCAATAGTTGAAAACCTTTGCACACCTCAGACAGAAAACATCTCACCTGTTGCAGTGATGGCCAGGTGGCTTTGCCCAACTTATGCTGGTAAAGATCCTTGATAATGCTGTTACTCCGTGGAGGGGTCTGTAGGCTAGACAACTCTGCCAAAAGGTAGCACGACTCACATTTCCTGCTAGAAACTGCCAAGAAAGAACACATACACATTTTCCTCTCCACAATCTCAAAAAAGGTCTTTCCCCTGAAGCCCTTTGCTATTTCATTCAGTACAGCTAATCTCATTTCCCAAAAGCCTTTCCATGTACTGTTGACTCTCACTCAACTCAGGAAAAAAATAATAATCCTTGCACAAAATACTCCTTCAAACAGTAATTCTGAAGTTAATCTAGATATGACTTTGCAGGGTTCCTTAGAGCTGAGCTAAAGAGATACCCAATAAAGTACACTGCCGACTTTACTTGTGTGGGATAACATAATTAGTAGGGAGTTAAGGGACAATCTTAAAATCACATACTAAAATTTCTAGGACAGCATATAAGTAATTGTTTAGAAAACATGTTTGTTTAGTCTTATGTAAGAAGGATCCAAACATGGTGGTGCATAACTCTAATACTAGCACTCAGTAGCCTGCAGCAGGAACAGTTTAAATTTGAGGCCAGCTTGGGCTACACAGCAAGATTCCGTATTTTTAAAAAATAATAATAAAAATATAGCAAGCAAATATTGCTTAAGGAAAAAGCAGAAGGATCCAGTAAGGTTTAGAAAAGCTCCAAATTGACGAGGTTGCTTCCAGGGAGGGAGAGGTAAATCAGAGTGTGATGAAAATAGGGCGATTCTGAATCACCAAGCCCTATTCTTGGACTCAGTCTTGTAGATCCTTTCTCTTGACAACTTTCCTTTCTTCTAATGAATAAAAACCACTCCATTAACTTAGAAAATTCCTGCAGCTTCAGGTTCAAGCCCCGGTAAACCTCTGAGAATGTGCTTCCTGAATAAAACAAGGAGGGGCTTTCAGACTCTCTGAAACCCAATTTTCAACACTGACTGGAAATTCAGCAACCTCGAAGCTAAGAAAAGTAGGATTACTGTGAAACGGTATATCTGTAAAACTTCAGGAATAAAGAAGTAAAGTAGAGCCCGGGAGTCGTAAGTGATGGAACTCATCTGCTTCTTCCTGTCATCTGTCCTGGAAGGGGGGGGGGTTAAAGTTAAACTCTCCCTGTCAGGGAACTGGCAATTAAAATACAGTCTGAATACAGTAGAGCTCAGCAGCAAACTACTTGCTTTGCGTACTCGCGGCCTGGGTTCGAACCCCAGACCTTCTAAAGAAAATCACAGCCTGAGGCGCCGGGGACCAGGAACTGCTTCAGGATTTTAGGCATAAGCACCTCCCACCCCAACTTCGGCCTCTGGCGTGAGCACCCTGAACCAGCAAAGCTAAAGCAGCAGCAAGGCCGTACCGGGACCCAGAGCACGCAGCTTCTTGGCTTCGGGCTCCGTCTCCTGAGGACTCCTAAGGCTTTTGCTCTGGGGGAGCACCGCAACGTCAGGGGGCTTCGGGGTCTCTGGGCATCTCTTCGGAGCCATGGCGGACTCTGTGAAGAGATATCAAGCCCAATGGCAAAATACCGAAGCGAGGACTAAAAGCCTCTGAGGAGAGAACAGGGAGGGACTACGTACGAAGCAACGCCGACGCAGGTAGCGCCGCGAAGACAACTTCGCGCCAAACGCGCCTAGGGCAACTTTACTTTTAGCCCCGCCCCGTCCCCCTCAGGATCGCCC
>PVIH01004669.1:60825-136063 GCA_004025045.1 Sigmodon hispidus | reverse complement strand
TGGAAACAGACACAGAGATCTCTAGCCCAACACTGGATTAAGCAAAGTCCTTCTGAAAAAAGAGAGGAGGGATTATATGAGCCAAGGGAGTCAATGTCATGATGGGGAATCACAGAGTATGTGCCAGAAGAGTCAAAATTATGATGGGGGAACCACAGAGACAGCTGATCTGAGCTTGTGGGAGTTTATAAACTCTGAACCTACAGTTAGGGAGTCTTCATGGGACCAACCTAGGCCCCCTACATGTGTGTGACAGTTGTATAGCTTGGACTGTCTGTAAGGCTTCCAACAGTGAGATCAGGACCTGTCCCTGGCATTTAGCTGGCTTTTGGGAACCTGATCCCTATGCTGGATTACCTCGCTCAGCCTTGATATAGGGGTAGGAACCTGATGTGCCATGCTTTGTTCAAGCCTGTGGAAGGCCTGCCCCTTTCTGAATGGAGACAAGAGAAGGTGTGGATGGGGATTTGGGTAGATGGGAGAGCGGTGGGAAAAGGGGAAGGGCAAACGAGGAGAGGAGTGAGGGGAAACTACATAAAATAAATTTTAAAAAGTTTATTAAATAAAAAAATCTTAAGTAAGAAATTCATGGATTCACCTCATCTATAGCATACTCAGCTTTGTCTTTTGTCCAAATATCCCATTCACTTTCTGAGTACAGATAGAAAAACCACTGTAGACTCATATACGAAGAATAACAGCACATTAATAAATATAACTGACATATGTTCATATGCATTTAGTTCCTATAGAAGCTCTTGGCTAATCAAATAAAACTTAGACCAAAACTAACCTGACAAAGTACATTTTGAAAATTAGTATACTCATATGCAACCCTGATTATGGAAAGTTTTGAAATAATCTGTATTATATAATATTCTTATAAATATTCTGTGCATAGTATAATTTCACAAATAATCTGTGTGCATATATGTACATATATGATAATGGAAGGTTGATACATATATGGAAATAATAGAGACTAATATAGTTAATGTTCACAAATTGGCTCTGACTTCTTCTGGAAATCACAATAGATATGGGATTATGATCCTTTACAAAATCTATTTTGACAGTAATTAAAAGCTATACCAAACCACCTCATATCTAATACTTACTATATACTTACAGATGTATAGTTTGGTTATAAGTCATATCTGGTAAGTAATAGACACAGACTGTTACAAATAATTAATCATTTAATGAATGTAAAGTGGTCAACACTGTATAAAGTAAGAAAAAGATAAGATACTTGATTTTCATGAGTTTTCAGGCTAATGATTGGAGAGAGATAATGAACAATTAATTATAGTACAATGACTGCAGAGTACCGTTGTATTACACTGGATAAGGTGAAATGTCTTCACAATGTTTCTATTTTCTAAAGCCAAGACCACTTTTTGTTTCCATTCTCCTACCCTCCTGTCTCTTTCCCAGCAGCCAGGGTCAGCATTGAGATGCAGACTCAACAATTGCTATGGGTTCAGGAGTACTCTATGGCAAGTGTATCTGCTCTGAGCACATGAAGTTCCTGTATTCTAGCCACTGCCTGGGCATTCAGCTGTCCTCCTGGTTTTCTTTCCTTCCATCTTTGAGAATGTGAGGAGTTGTAGAACTAAGATAGAAAGTCACAACAGAACAAGACTCACAACCAGGCATCAAAAACAATATATAAACTCAACAGCCTGCATTTATTTGTTTGTTTGTTTGTTATTTTGAGGCAGAGTTCCTCTGTGTCACCCTGGCTGTCCTGACCAGGCTGTCCTTGAACTCTGAGATCCATCTCCCTCTGTCTGCTGGAATTAAGTGCATATGCCGCTGCCTGGCAAAGCAGGTTGCATTTATAAATTGTGTGTGTGTGTGTGTGTGTGTGTGTGTGTGTGTAACAAAAATACTGAAATAAATGAAGGCCATGTACTTGGGAGGTACCAGTGATTTAGGGGGACCAAACGAGAGCTAAAAAAAAAAGTGGGATGATAATGTAAGTACAGAGCCCATATATAAAATTCTAAAACAAATTATTGAATTATTGGGGCTTTCTTTTCAATATGAAACTATCCCAAAGAACTCCGTTCTTTCCTAAATCTACCTACCGGTGTATAGGTAGTAGTTTATTCTCAAATTTAAAATAGGTCAGTCACGTGAATTTTTTAAAGACAATGAGTGTAACAGACCAACAACAATGAAGGCTCTTTGGCATGTGTTCAAGAATGAGCAAGTTTTTACTCAGACCTGTGATAACTTCAAGGTCAAGAAGCAAGTTTCTGTGTTGAGTGGATGTCTATCAGCCATTTCTATTGTTTGTGGGAGTCCTTTGGCATGGGGACATTTGCTTCCACCACAATTAGAGACAAAGGGCTTAGGAAGGCAAACACGGGGATGGGACCGGCTCCTGCTGGTGACTGCTTAGGTCAATGCTCTAGCGAGTTTCTGACAAGTTTCTACTCTGCTCTCTTCCTCTCAACACAAGACCTGAGGGGATTTTCACACCTCCTTGCTTGTGATCCTAGGATTTCATCCCTCTGATACATCAGTTATCTCCACACTCTCCAGCAGTATCACTCAACTTCCTTCAGTGCTGTAAGCACTACCAGAACCTGAGGGTTCTGCAACCAATGGCTTGAATAAGAGTTCACTCCCTAAGGAAAAAGATAAAGCAGGGAAGAGAGGATTCTGTGGACAGGAGAGAATGGTGAAGTGGTAATTGGGGGTATGCATTTCAGAGAGGAGAATTGTGGGCAGTTATGACAGGCTTACAAATTGTATGCCTGCTCCCAAGGACACCAAGGAGGCTGGTGAAAGGAACTCTGCAGGATCTAAAGACCTTAGAGATTGGTTTCTGTTCTGACTGAGATGGGTGTAAGAACCTGGATTCATTCGAATGTTGATACCTGGGGGCAGGGCACAGACAGGTCTGTGAGTGAACACAGCAGCCAATGGATTTGTGCCAATTGCCATTGTACCTTTCACTTTTCCCCAATCCAGGAATGCCAAGGTGTGTCCCATCTTGCTTATGTGTGTTTTGTTTTAATGACTCCCGCCTGTCAGGGGTCCTTAGCCTTGCCACTGCACTGGAATTAGACTATCAACCCAGGTTCATGGGAACCTGTATGTAACAATAAAATCCTCACTCTTTACAGTGTGTCCAGCCTCCCTGATGGCGATTGTGGAAAATCTCACACACAGGCATAACAATGGGAATCTACGGGAAGATTTTGACCAGAGAAATAATTTGATCTGAATTATATTTTATTTATTTGCCTGGAACTGGAAATACAGACAGTTGCAAGCTGCCATGTGGGTGCTGGGAATTGAACCCTGGTCCTCTGGAAGAGCAGTCAGTGCTCTTAACCGCTGAGCCATCTCTCCAGCCCCCTGAATTACATTTTAAGAGGAACATCTTGGCTGTGTGTTGAGAACAGACTCTGGGACATGAGGGCAGGAACAGTAAATCTAATTTGGAGGCTGCAGAGGACATGATGGTGGCTAGTGCTAGGCCCTAGTCACTAAGGAGTATACAGTAAATGTGATAGGAAATGATTTGATTCTACAGCTAATTTTGAAAGTAAGATGACAATACTTTTTTAAGAAATCAGGTGTGGAATTTGACAGTAAATGTCTAGTCAGGCTTAGAGCCTGAGCAATGGGAAGAAGGGAGTTGCTATTTTCTGGAGTAAGGAAGACTTTATGCTTGAGTAGAACATTAGGATTCATGTTGAACACTGACTTGACACAGTGCTGGCATCAAATGGCAGGAAGTTTAGGCTAGTATTTAAAATCCTGATATTAGTGTAAAACTAACATAATATTAATCATCGATTTTTTTTAAAAAAGCAAGAGAACCAAAGATCAACCTCTGGGTCTGGGACTTTGCAAGAGATTGTTAAGAAGGAGGTGACTGTACAAATCAAATGCTAATCATTGATCAGCATGAAAAACAAAGAGTGTTCAAGGCCATTGAATTTGTTATCTGAAAGAATTTACTGATTTTGACAAGAAAGTTTCAACACCCATCACCACCCCCCTACCCTCCACCACCCCACCCCTCCACCCCTGCCACTCCCTGCCATCTCTTACTGGAAATAATGTAAAATTAGAATCAAGAGACAATGAATAAGACACTCCCTTCAAGGTATTCTTTTGAGAACCGGAGAGGAGAACCAAGCAAAGGGATTCGAAAGTGAAAAATGAGCTCAGGAAGGTCTGATGCTTGTTTGTCTCTAGGATGATAAGAAATATCTAACAGAAAAGGGATCATATACAAACAGGGTATGATAAATGAGAAAGAATACTGGAGCAGTGGATGGCCTTGAGGAGATAGGAAAAAGAAGGGAGTGGCCGCAACTAGGCACATGGTCCTGATGCAGCCTTTCCACTCAGCCTCTGTCCGAATTATTTGGCATCTCCATTGCAAAACCAAGTGATACAAACTGAATGGTTTGCCTCTCAAAATGTATTGAAATCTGATCCTTATATGTGGTGACATTTGGAGGTAGGGCCTTAGGGAGATAGTTGGGGAAGAGCTAATGCTTAATGAATTGGTGCACTCTTAAAAGAGACTCCAGAGACAGAAACTTCACTCCTACCATGGAAAGATACAGCAAAATTTAGCCATGTATGGACCAGGAAATAGACTCACACTGGGTGCCAAGTACATGAGAACCAGAACTGTGAGCAGTATGTGTCAGCTAGCATCCAGGTGAGGATGCACACACCTGTAATCTCAACACTTCAGATGCTGATGCAGGAGAGTAGAGAGTTTGAGAACAACCTAAACTACATCATGAGACCCTGTATCTAACAACAGCAACAATACAATAGAAATATGTGGTAGTAGGTTTCTCTCCCACACTTTCGGGCCTAACCCTTAAGTTCTGACCTGCAGACCTGTAGACTTGCAGAAACACATAGATGCTTACGTTAATTTTACACTGATTGACCTAGGGCCCAGGCATATAACTTGCTAACTCTTTACTCTTAAACTAACCTATCTTTCTTATCTTGTTCAGCCATGCAGCTTGATACCTTTTCTCAGAGCAGAATTTCAAATTCTTTTCTCTATTACTCTGCTACTGTCTCATTGATATCTCATCATCAGGTCTATGTGGCATCTCTCTGGCTTCTCTGTGGCATCTCTGCTCAGTTCTTTCTGTTCCCAGAGTTTTCTTACTCTGGTAGCCCCGCCCACACTTTCTGCCTGCCTTACCCAATCAGCATTTTTATTAAACCTGTAGGTGGAACAATTATTTACAATGGCACAGAACACAGTCACACTACAGAAATAAATGAATACCTATTGTGTATAATTCATGCGCCTGGTGGTATTTTGTTAAAGCAATACTCTATAGCTCTCCTTCTTCCCTTCAATGAACTAGTCTTTAAAATTTGCTTTACATTTTCTTTTCTATGGATTCTCCAAAAATAAGTATGCTGATCTTGCATACCTAACCTAAAACCTCTTCAGAGCTCAATGCCTGTCTTCACAATCACTAGCACACACAGTTATCCCAAAGGCCACAGGCATTTCAAACATAATGTTGTCCACAATGAAGCTGTCTTTCCTTCCAAACGTGCTTCTATGGTTTAGGCTGCAGAAGTAGCATGGATGAGTACCAGCCAATTTCCTAGGTTTAGATTTCCATTCTTCTGGAAGCTATTTTGTGGCAAATGACTTTTTTTGTCTTTGTTGGGTAACTTTTCCTGGGGATGCATGAAGAAACCTCCATTTACCCCCAAACACAGCACCAACAGCAAACAGAACAAACAAACAAACAAAAAAGTTTTGTCAATTGAATCCTAATTGCTCTTATAATAAAAACCTGGAGCCAGATATTGGGTAAATACTGAAAGATCAGAGAGACAGAGGAATATACCACTAGAGAATCTTTTCGCCACTACTGCATCCTCAGGCTGAAAGAGGAAGATCCTGTCCCCACAAATCCTTGGACTGATCGCTCAGAGTCCTCAGCCAAAGGGAAGGGAAGCTCAAGGGCAAGAAAGGGAAGAAAACTGCTGAACTCCTGCCTCCTCTTATATTCCTTTCTCTGCTCAGCCATATCACTTCCTGTCTCAATCTTCCTACTGCTGTGATTAAATGTATGTGTGCTTTTCAAGTACTGAGAGCAAAGGCATGGGATGCCAAGTGCTGGGATTAAAGGTATGGCCATTGCTGCCTGGCTCTGTTTCTCTTTTGGACTGGATTAATCTCATGTAATCCAGACTGGCCTCGAACTCACAAAGATCCAAAGGATCTCTGCCTCCCAGTGCTAAGATTAAAGGTGTGTGACACCATTGCCTGACCTCTAAGGCTAACTCTGTGGCTGGCTCTGTCCTCTGATCTTCAGGCAATCTTTATTTAATACACAATATATGACCCCAAAGTTGATTGGTGGACCAATGTGATTATTTACAGGAGCTGTGGGTAATTCAAAGCAACACTTAAAAATAATCACTTCAACATGGGCAATGGCTGGCGGAAGCTGAGTCCCTGGAGGCAACTTGTTCAACTTGTAGACATCTCCGATTGAGACGGTCTTCCTGGCAACTGCCTTCTGATTATTTAACCTTGCAACATGCAGATGGTTTAGATATCATAACTTTCTGAATTTTGTAAGTTTCCTTAGCTTCCCAACTCTTGTGAGTGAGTGAGAGAGAGAGGGTGAGTCTCCTGTCTTCCTCCAGAATGTTTCAATCTGGAAGAAATCATTACACCATAGTCTTTATTAAGACTTGAACTTCTGAAAGGGCAGAAAAGGAGAGATTCCCAGCCAGATAGGAACACAAGAAGGCGATCAATTTGGTGGGGTGGGGGTGATGGAATATTTCCAGAATAAAGTGAGGAATGGGAATGGAGTCTTGGAGAATCTCTTGAGTGAACTCACCAAAGAGAATTCTCAGAGTTCATCATGGAACTCCCCAATAACAAGAATGACTGTGGAGCTCAGGGCATGGCCAGGAGAGGGCAGAGGAAAGAGCATTCATCTGGATTAGCAATAGGCACCATGGAGGAGGGGAGAGAATTACATCTGCTCTGGGGTCATGGAGAACACATGTTTATAAGGAGTCAGTGTCATCATTTTCTCCTGTAACTCAAAGTTGAGTCATAGAGGACATGTTAGGAAAAAAGACTAATATCTCAATTTTGCATTTGGAAAAAAAATGGTAGCTACAGGAGTGACCAATTAAGGCCAGACTTGGCATAAAGAGAATCCCCATAGAGTATTGCAAACATCAGGCCCAGCAATGATGAGGCCAAATTAAGATATAAACCAGAAAGGATAAAGGGGGGGGGGGAGAAAAATTGGAAGGAATTAAACTTCAAACGTGATGGTCATAAGCAACATGGGCTGAAGGAATTTGAAGGCAAGATTCCTGGTGTGCGTGTCCCCGCCCCCTATGGGAACAGAGAGAGGCTCACACAGCTATTGAGAGGATAGAACGGAATAATGGATGTCTGGCACACAGAAGAGACTCAATAACATTCTATTCCCCCACTGTTCCCTTATTACTGCCCTCATTACTTAGCAGTAACTGAAGCCAGAAATGTGGGAGTAATTCTAGATCCTTCTGTCCTTTGCCCTCATGTCCAGTATTCAAGAGCTAAGAGAGGGACGATCAGGGAGGGAAGCATTCTGCACGGGGTGTGTGGCTTGCCTCTGGCCTGAATTTATGGTTTTGAAAGAAAAGGCCAAGAGTGTTCTGTTTCAAAGCTCTCTACAGCTTGTACCTTCAGGGCTTGTGGGGGGGGGTGAGTCATGGTTACTCCCAGAACAAGGGGCTCCATCTCTCCTGCTTCTTCTTCTTTCTTCAGGTTCATTCAGAAACTTCTAAATTAGAAGGCGTTCAGACTTCTGCAGAGAATGGATGGGGTCTCAAAGAAACCCTCAACAAATGGCTACCGGAGATGCCTATTTAACTTGTCAAAGTGGACTCTGGCATCCAGGCCCTCAGCAGTGCTCGTACCTGCTCCAGAGTCATCATCCTGGCTGGCCCCTCCCTAAACCTCTCTACCCCCTGGCTTCACCTCCTCTCTCCCAGCTTCTCTTTCTATAAAACCTAGGATATTTTGGCTATGTCATCTTTTGGCTCCCAAGTCTTCTCTATTCCCCCAACCTCCATGGCTGGGCTCAGTCTGTTGGCCATGCTCAGTCTGGGCCCTTCTGAATGCCTCTGCCTGTTTTCTCCCTCATATCTACAAGAAACCCTCTCCTCATCTATACCTTGGAGCAGTCATGTCTTCATTCTTTACATCTAAATTAACTAGATCCTAAACAGAGTTGAGGGAGGATCTTTTATAGAGTGGGAAGTGTATGTTGTTTTCATTTGTGGGTGTGCTTGTCCACAAGTGTGAGGGTGCTCACTTACACGGGTGCACTGAAGCCAAAGATCTATATAGGATGTTGTTCCTTAGGACAACAGGGTCTCTCCCTGCGACCTGAGGCTTGCCTGGCTAGCCAGCCCTGAGGACCTATTTGTCTCTATCTCCTGGGCTTATAGGTATACGTCATCATGAGCGTCATACAAGGCTGTGGGGGTCAAGCTCTGGTCTCC
Source organism: Sigmodon hispidus (assembly GCA_004025045.1). Lineage (NCBI taxonomy): Eukaryota > Metazoa > Chordata > Mammalia > Rodentia > Cricetidae > Sigmodon > Sigmodon hispidus. The sequence continues at coordinate 127,513 of PVIH01004669.1, read as the reverse complement.
ACGTTGCACTTCACCGACTGAATTATCTCTGTAGTCCCAGGTATCTTATATTTAGAAATGGTTAAGGCCAGGAAATGGCCAAACTATGTAGACAGAGCCCAGATTCCTTTCTGACAAGAATGAGGTAAAGGAGGTAAGAGGGAGCTTTGGGGCAGATTCAGATGTTCTGGACCTGGAGGAACTTTGATTGCTGTAGTCCTTCAGATGGCTCCGTCCTAACTACACCCAAAGTGTAAATCGAATTGTACATAAGTTACAGGTCAACAGAACATGTTTTAAATAGACAGAGGACCAAATAAACAGAAACGCTCCTAAGCAGATAATAAAGGTTCAATACATTTAGGCTCAAAGAGTGATGATGGATCTAGGTAAGATATGAGTCATCAAAGTTGCACTCACTATTTCCTGAGTATTTGTTCTTGTATTTGGGGGGCAGGAAGAGTCGTGGACATAGACTTACTATGTAGCCCAGGCTGGCCTTGAACTAACAGCAATCCTTTTGCCTCAGCCCTTTGAGTGTCACTAGGCTTGGCAATTTTAATAAAAAGTTATTAATGCTGGAAAATTCCTTTAAGTATCAAGGAAAAGTCTTCAGTAGGATGATTTTTTAAATGCAAAATATTTTGCTATAACACAGAGAGGAATTCTAGATGAAAGGCAAAGCCAACAGAAGGCCTAAGGAAAGAAGGGAGAGGTTTTATCTGCCCCTAAATTTGCAAGCAACAGGATGGAGGTTGCATTTTTAATCCTTTTTGATAAATGTGTATTAGTTGTGCAAAATAATGGGTTTCATCGGGACAGTTTCATACATGCATGTGACTTACATTGGTCATGTCATCCTTCCTTCTTACCCCCCTTCAATCTCCTCCTTCAGTGGTTCCCCACCTTGCTGATGCTGCAACCTGTTAATACAGTTCTTGATGGTGTGGTGACCCCAACCATACAATTATTTTCATTGCTACTTCATAACTATAATCTTGCTACGGTTATGAATCACAATATATGTGTTTTCTGATGGCCTTAGGTGACCCTTGAGAAAGGATCATTCGACCCCTAAAGGGGTCATGGCAGGGTGACAACCACTGCCCCCCCTTCCCCCCAGCTCTTTTTTCTCCAAAGGTCTCCCTGGATCAAAGAAAATACTCCATGCTTCTCTACTCGAGTCAGGATTATTTTCCGTAGTATGTTGATTAAGGAAGACTGTGCTTTTAATAAAGTTACCTTCCTCTGCTATTTTCTTTCCATTCCATCACAGGACTTTCTGACTTGTAGTCCTGGCTCATCTCAGGCAGAAGACAGTTATATTGACCGAGTGGGAAATACAATAAGAAAGGTTCCTGGACCACCAGAATAGGAATTAAAGTCATCATCAGGCTGACATCTGATCCTCGCTCACCCTGTGAGGATCACCCAGATGTTGACTACCTTTCTTGCCTTGTGTCTATCTATCAGGCAGGTGCCAGAGAAGTGCAAATGACTTCATTCTGCCACTGGTGTCTGTCACATGCTCGGAGAATCACCTGCATGTCTTTGGAAGGGATGCTCTGCACTGTTGCTCAAAAGCACTCTCCAATCTTTTTATCATTAGTATTATTATGAATAAAGTCATATTTTTTTAATCCATGTATATCCTTGTTCAAACTCCCTTCCCCCTCCCACCCTTCCAGTCACTCTCTCTTCTCCACATCACTTTATCTCCTCCCCAGCAAGGGCAGGAGGTCCCAATGTCCCAAGGTGGCTTAGTTCAGCATCCACTCTCGGCAGATCCACTTTCCTCATCCCAACATCAAGACTGGGTCAGGTGTTCCTCTGGAGGGAGTGGGATCCAAGGTGCTGGTCCAAGCAGGAAAGCATCCTAATTTCCTTCTGAACCCAGCCCCTTCTCTCCCCCAAGTATGTTTATAGGCCTTTCTAGAAACTAACTTCTTTCTCAGCAACTGAAAACTTCCAATGTCAGAGTCTTGATTTTTCTTCTACCTTTACAATTCATTTCTACATGGAGTGCATGGAGGCCCTGTACTAAAGGATGGAATAGCATTCGTTATCCATGGTGGTGGAATGTAGAGGTTGTCAACATGAAGAGCAAACATTTTCTCCTTGATGACCAACCACCTCCCTGCTAGGGAGTACCTGGGCTGTGGCCTGTTCCTCCAGCAGTACTTCCTGAAGTGGCCATTCTTCTTATCCCTCCCTAGTTGTGCTAAAGGAAGAGGAGCCTTGTGACGGCTGGGAGTGGCAGCCAAATAACAATAGCAGTGGCTTTCTCTTGGGGCCAGTAGCAGCTAGGTGTCACTAGTATGATGATGCTGAATTCTTCCCACCTCTGCCTCCAACTCCAGTGAATCTTCCTTTGTAACCCTTGACGCCATATATTCCTGGCACAACCCTTCTGAGGCTTTCTGGGTCCTTCCTCTTCTCACTCCCAACACCAACAAAACACAAGATTCAGCCTGTTAATTGCTTCCTTCCTACCAATGAGGTAGCTAGCCACCTGCACCTACTGAAGCCTACAGGGCTGATGAAAGGGTCCCACTCCTTTTGAAGTTCACAAACAGCTAACTTTTACTGAGTACTTACTGCTGACCCCAATTAGGTCAGTAAATCCATGTGTGGAAACTAAGGGGCAAGTCGATAGCAGCTGGCGAGAAAGCAGCTCCCTCTGAATCCAGGCTTGCTCAGAACCTGCAGCCACGCTGAACTCTGCATTCAACCGAGTCCCTACCTCTGTTCTCCACTCTCAATCTGTTCTATTTGGAATTACAGAGGACTCGATGGCCAGGGACAGTCAAGGGGGTTTAGTGATCTGAAGGACTGGAGGGAGTCTCCTTGGAACTTCTATGTCTACTCAGTGAAGTGGACTTACAAAATAAAGAAGATATTTACAGATGTCCAGGAGGACAGGCAGCACATGGTTGTACTCCACAACACAAGCCCTCCACTTTTATTCTTTGAAATTGATAGCAATACAACGTTGATTTTGTGCCAAGCACATTTTTTTTTTTAATTCTAAGATTCAAATGTCCACGTTGTAGAGCATTTGGAGACACAAAAAGCTTAAACTGAAAATGAATCTTACATAGACTCTCACTGCCTGCAAGTGGCCTGAGTTCTTATTTGTGGGGATTCCCCCAGGCCCCTTTCTATATAAATAGGTGTGTATTTCAAGGCAGAATGTCTGTGATAAAGAAAGAAATATACCCAAACATTTTAATGAACAGCACATTTCTCTGCATTACATTTTTGAAAACTCTCATTTTCCAAATGCGTTTACTTTTTGTAGTATATATTATTTTACAAAATAATGCGTCTACTGATGAAATGCTCATGCGTGCATATCACAAATGTTCTTTTTTCCCTTCGTTCTCTTCTCTTGACCTTCCACTTGTCCATTCCTCTTCCCAAACAGCGCCCACCCTCACTTTTAGAAAATATCAGGAGTTTTTATGGTAGAAAATTATCCAATAAAAAACAATTTGTTTAACCATGTACCTAAAGATGAGGTATTATGGTGTTATTAATTGTTTTCAAGTGTAAGAAATGTCATCTCTCATCATATCCTTAAGGTCATTTACCAGAAATGAAAATGCTGGGCTAGACGTGAAAGTGCAATGGCTTTCAGTTCAGTATATGGCTGGTTAGCTAAATGAAATGTGAAGTTCATGCTAAATAGGTCCTTTTTAGTTTTGTTTTTTTTTTTTTAATGGGTAAAGCTCTTCTGATAAATCACATTGATTTGAATGAATAAATCTTTTAAAACTTGGAAAGCAAACAGCTGGAAAGTATACCCACCTTTATGTAGTAGTTGGTATTTGAGGGCTTCATTCATAAACCCCTAGAGAATTTGACATGATTGAAAATACAGTCTTTAGAAATAGAGGAAGAAAGAACTCTCCCTAAAATAAGGAATTTCACATAAGAGGTGGGGGGAAAAGCCAGAGAATGTAGAGTGTGAAGTGAATGTTGAATGTGAAGAGATTCTTCAGTCCTTGACTGATTACCTTCTAAAAGCTTTGAAAGATGTCAGCTTCCTGGGGTTTTTGTATCCTGGGCTGCATTTAACAAACCAGGTTAAATGTGGATGATGAAGACGGTCATGAAGAACATTGGCTTTGATGAGTAACTACACTTAACCTTCAATGGTCAGGAAGCCAATTATCTGCTTCCTCAGCTGCAGAGGCCCTTCTTTTCTTTTCTCTTCCTAATAGTTAACAAGATTTATGCTCATTTAAGATCTCCTTAGGACCCAGGGAAAAACGTGTGCAGAAGCCATGAAGAAATATAAACCCAACACTAAATGAAGCACATTATCTGTACGGCATGGGCAATAGTGATTAAGTGGTACCTACTGCCCTCAAGGGACACTGCTGGGTGCCATGGAGACAAATCAGCTTTGGCAACTCCCAACCTGGCCCAGGATGCTTTGAGACAAGGCACAGGTCAGCAATATGTTTAAAGAGTGTAGTCTACAGATTTCAAATGGGCTTCACACCCATGTAGCTATTAGACCTCCTATGAATAATCAACCATGGCACAGACCAGACAGGAACAAAGACTCTCAGAGAGATTAAATGCCTCTCTCAGGATCACTAATACTGTGAACAACAATGTATTCTCAGAGCAATACTTGTGAATGCCTCCCAATGTCCCCTGAGTGATAAAATTGTACATGTGCTAGGCCCTGCCACTAGATAGTAGAGGGGGTACAAAAAAAGAATAGACCCTCTCATTAAGGAGCTTGTGACATATGGTGGGGACAAATAAAAATTGAACCTGGGGGTGGTGAGAATGCTCAGCAGCTAACAGCAGATGCTACTCTTGCAGTGTGCCTGCGCTGGGCTCTCCGCAACCACATAAGGCAGCTCACAGTGCTTGTAACTCAGCACTAGGGCATCCAAAGCCTCTGGCCTCTGCTGGCACCTGCAGCCACATGCATATATCCACCCACAGACAATAGATATAATTAAAAATAAAACAAATCTTTAAAAAAGAAATTGAAGCTAAAATACTGAATGATGGAAACCATGACTGAGATCTATAGTAAAAGTACTATGAGGTTAAATGTGGCCAGGATGTCTAATGAGAAAGAAACACATTTACAGTGGAAATGAAGGGCTCTAGACCCTTATTATGTCTTCCTCGGTTCCTATTTTGTTATTATTATTACTATTTATTATTATTAACTTGAGACAGGGTCTCTCTTTGTAGCCCTGGCTGTCTTGGAACTCGCTCTGTAGGCCAGGCTGGCCTCAAACTCACAGAGATCTGCCTGCATCTGCCTCCAGAGTGCTGAGATTAAGAGTGTATGTCACCACTGTCTGGCTTCCAGCACCTACTTTAGGGGGCCAGCACCTTAGCCAATAGGCCATGGGGACGAGATCCAGCTCTTACTTTAAATGCCATCAGTACAAAGAATTCCTTTGAATGTTTGACTTGAGAGTTGAGAATGCAGGCTTCAGATCAGAGAGGCCTTGGTTTAAAACCCAGCTCTGTCACATCACTAACTCTTGAGTGACTGGACCTTTGATATAGGCTCTGTAAGCCTCAGTGTCTCAGACTAGACAGTAATAACAGCAGTGTTTGTCTTAGACTCCTTGAGTTCAAATCTGTCTCCTGGATCCAAGGTAGGTGATCCAAGTTTCCTTCTTGATTACTCCATCCCTACATATAAAAAGTTTTATGACAGGGTTTCATGAAATTTGAATGTTTAGAATTTGGCTGTATAGAATGTAAGTGTGCAAAAGCTGGGGGCTGGGCTCAGTGGATAAAGCAGCCACCATACCAGCATGAGAACTTGAGTTTAGATCCCCAGCACACATGTAAAAGTCAAGTGGAATATCCTGCATCTGTAACTCTGGTGATGAAGGAGGGGAAACATGGATCTCTGAAGCATATTGGCTGACTAGTCTCAGCAATCAAAGTTCAGTGAAACATCCTACTTCCAAAAATAAACTTAAGAGCTACCTAGGAAGATCTCTGGTCTTCTCAAGTATGCACAGGCACATGAATATATACCCTTTAGCCATAAGTACATATAATCATGTGCACAAGTCACATACACACTTAATCTCTCCCGACCAAAAAAAAAAAAAAAAAGAGAGCCTAGGTATGGTGGTATACACTAATGCCAGCACTTGGAAAACTGACACAGGAGGATCATGAGTTGGAGGCCATCTGGGCTGCATAACAAGGTCTCATAATACAAAAAACAAACAAAAACAAAAGCTTGTTTAATAAGTACTGTAACTATAATTTTGTTCTTAAAAATTCCAGGTCTTATAGCCAGTGAGCGATGAAACACTGCAGCCATGACTTGCACACAATAACAAGCGAACTGTCCATCTCAAGTACCACTTCAGCTCCATGTTCTTTCAAGCATAGATGGTTGAGATTCAGTTTGGGAATTGTCAGTTTGTTTGTTTGGATTAGTTCCCAAAGAAAACTGTCCATTAATAAAGGTCACGGTAACTATTAAAGAAATGTACTCTGGTTGTCAAGTGTTCTACATATCTCCAAAATCCTACAAGTTACAAACTGCAAGAGAAGGCTTCATGAATGTATGCATGTGACCTTTCTGTCTTTCAGAATTCCACATGACAGCATTTCAGTGGCCACTAAGATCTAAAATGTTGGATGAGAATGGGAACAACCTGTTTGTAGCTTGATAATCTATGGGTTTACTGAGAAGCCATAACTTTAAAGGTCTCAACTTTGCAAGGGACCCTTCTAAGGAAATCTGCCTATCTGGCAAAACAGCTTTATAGACTGCACAAACCCTAGCTTTCCTAAAGCCATCCGGGGCATTCTGACCAGAGGTCTTTTTCTGTTCAGTGCTATTCTGTCCTACTATGCCTCGGGTCCCTGGCAATCACTAATCATTCTCTGCTTTCTCAAGTCTCTTTGCATTTTCTTTTGTTCAAAGATGGGTTGGTACAGAGACTGGATCCTGGCAGACTGTCAGCAGATATGTGTTAAGTATGTTGGAGGAAAATAACTGACAGGAAAAGAAACAAGAGAGTATCATAGACTCCCTCCTTGATCAAATTTAATTATTCTTTCCTGGGCTCTGGGTGTGTGTGTGTGTGTGTGTGTGTTATATTCCAAACAAATGCTGGAATTCTGTATCTATCTTTATCATACCCAGTTTTAGCAAGAATCCTGTTAAGTTAGTACAACAAGACTCTGTTTGCCACAGGTGATGCACACACTTGTAATTCTAGCACTCTGAGTTCAAGGCAGGAGGGACAGTTTCTGGAAACCTGATCTACATGGCAATACTCTGTCAGAGAGAGGGGAGGGAAGAAGGGGGAAAGGGGAAAAAGGAGGAGGAGGAGGATAGAGAAGAAAGAGAATTCCCCATCTCAGGTATCAGATCACCTTAACCTGCTCTCAGTAAGAATCCTATCAAGTTACTCAGACTGGAATCCCCCTTCTCCCTGATGTTTCTCTTGGTAATTTTCCATCTACTGACTAACTCCCTAATCCCATGATGGATGTTCCTTGACTATAAATCCCTGCTTGTCTATGATGTATGTAGCAGTTCAATAATAATAACCCCCCTATAAGCTCATATATTTGAAATCTTGGTTCCCAAATGGTGGACTATTTAGGAAGGATTAGGAGGTGTGCCCTTGTTGGAAGAGGTGTGTCATTTGGGGTGGGCTTTGAGAATTCAGAGGCTCACACTAAACCCAATCTCACTCTGCTTTCTCTGTTCCCTGCTCATGGATCAGTAAGCACTCAGCTACTTCTCCAGCACCATGCCTATCTGCTTGCTACCATGCTCCCTGCCATGATGGTCAAAGATTCACCTTCAAAAGCTATAAGTGGGGGCTGGAGAGATGGCTCAGCGGTTAAGAGCACTGTCTGCTCTTCCAGAGGACCCGGGTTCGATTCCCAGCACCCACATGGCAGCTAACAACTGTCTGTAGTTCCAGTTCCAGGCAAACACCAAGGCAAATAAATATATAATAAATAAATAAAGTTTTTTTTAAAAAAAAAACAAAACAAAACAAACAAACAAACAAAAAAACAAAAGCTATAAGTAAGCCCCAACTATACTTCATAAGTTGCCTCAATCATGGTGTCTTTTCACAGAAATAGCAAAGCCGCTAAGACATTGTATTAGAGTTTGAGATCAATTTTATGCTCTATACTCTTTCTCTCAGTGCCCTAGTGTTTTCTTACTTATTGTTGAATAATAATTTTCCCTTTTATTGAAAATAGATTCTTTTCTCATATGATATATCCTGATTATAGTTTCCCCTCCCTATGCACTTCCCAGATCGTCCTCCCACTTCCTTTCCCATCCAGATCCACTCTTCTTCTATCTCTCATTAGAAAAGAACAGGCTTCTAAAAGATAACAAAACTGCAAAGTAAAATATAGTAAGTTAAAACAAAGACCGTCACACTGAAGTTGGACAAGGCAAACCAACAGAAGGAAGAGAGCCTAAGATAAGGAACAAGAATCAGTGATCCATTCATTCACACACTCACAAGCCCCATAAAAATATTAAACTGAAACCATAACATATACGCAAAGGACCTGGGGCAGACCCATGCAGGTCCTGCGCTTGCTGCCCCAGTCTCTGTGAGTTCATATGAGCTTTGCTCAGTTGATTTAGAGGGCCTTGTTCGCCTCATCCTCCATCCCTTCTGCCTCTTATGCTCTTTCCATCTCTTCTAATACAAGGTTCCCTGAGCCTAGGGGAGGGATTTGATGGCACAGCCCATTTAGAACTGAGTGTTCCAAAGTCTCTCTGTGTATGGCTCTGAGTCTCTGCATTTGTTCCTATCTGCTTTAGAAGGAAGCTTCTCTGATGGTGGTCGCATAAATCACTGATATATGAGTATAGCAGAATATCATTAGTAGCCATTTTATCATGACTTTTTTTAATGTTTTTTTTTAAACTTTCTTTCTTTCTTTCTTTCTTTCTTTCTTTCTTTCTTTCTTTCTTTCTTTCTTTATTTGCCTTGGTGTTTGCCTGGAACTGGAACTACAGACAGTTGTTAGCTGCCATGTGGGTGCTGGGAATCGAACCCGGGTCCTCTGGAAGAGCAGATGATGCTCTTAACCGCTGAGCCATCTCTCCAGCCCCAGACTTTTTTTTTCTTTTAAGACAAGTATTATTTGATTTTACCTTAGGTCTGTAGGCTATTTAGTCTCTGGACTTGGTAACCCAAGCAATGTATACACTGCTACATGGGCCTGCACCAAATCTTACACATACAAATATTCACAGGATGAGCCTTAAATCAAATCAGACATTGGCTGCTTACCCCCACAGGCCAACATTGCCCTTATGTATCGTACAGGCAGAATAGCATTGTAGATCAAAGAGTTTGTTGAATTTTAACCAAATTGACCAGTGCCCATTTCTGAGTCTTTTTGAGAGTCTTAGACCAAGCTTGACACCTACCAGAAGTTTAGAAATTCATGACCAACTGTGACGAAATGGAATCATGTGGCAATGAGTAAATCCCCTCCCTTTTTAAAGCCTAATTACCTTTAGGCACAAACCCCACTGTGTTTACAAAGGTCAGTGAATTTTTTTTTAACAGCTTTCAGCTCAGTTTGAGACCAGGCCCATTTTGTGGTCTTACTCACTTTGGTCATCCACTCATAGCTTTAATAACTCAGGATGTTGTTTTCAAGTTTCTTGAATAAGCTGTGTTACTACGATGTCACAGCCTCCACACAGTCCTGGAAGTGATTCATTTTTTTCATTAACTCGTGCTATATATACTCGAGAAAATGAGTTGGCATTTCTAAGAATACCTGATATAGAACACAAGGTTTTCCTTCCGTTCCTGTCATCTGACCCCCTTAAATCACAGGCAATAAATGTAATGTGCAGGCAGCTAAAACATACTCAAACCCAGAAGCACCTGACAGGGCAGGATGTTTGCTGTTTGTTTGTTTTCCTGGTTATTAAGATGTATCTGCAACCTGAGGAAATTTTGTGTATAAATGCACAACACAAGTTAGAAAATTTTATTATGCAAGTCATTAAAACCTTTAAATAACTAAAACAAAGACAGATTCTTCTCTCCCATGATGCTTTGTTTCTTTGACCCCTTGACTGAAAACCTGCCAGATCAGAAGACCACAGAGGACTACACGTCATTCCTCATGAGCTGCTTCTTTCTCTCATCTCCTGGCTCTAGATATGCATAAGAGAAATAAAGAAGATCAGGTGAGAGGCTGATTGTCTTCAAAATTTATCCCTGTAAGTAATTTGAGAAGAATAAAAGGAGTAACACACACAAAGATGCAATTTACATATAAAAATTTCCTTGTGGAGATGGGATTCTGGAAGAATCAGTAGGAAGGGCTTTATTGGGAGTTTATGGATTGATGTCTTGAGATCAACTCAGTAGCTTAGGTAAAACTGGGCTTATTAGGGAGAACAGCAGTGGTGTTCAGTAGCTTCTCCAGAAGCCTCTCTTAGAACAGAAAAAAAAAAAGAAACAGGAAGTAAGCAGAAATCAGAACAACAAAAATAGATTTTAGGAAATGGGTTCACTTGCCTCAATAGAAACACACCTGGACTCCTGCAAGGCTTGCTCAGAAATTTACTTTTTACTGTATTCTTTTCTCCACAGAATGATTAGAAGAAATAAAAGATAGAGGACACACAGCTGAGGGGAATGCTAAGAATCTTCAAAAGAGAAGGCCAGCAGTTCATCATGGAGAATAGCAAAAGGCTAAAACTCATTAGAAACCAGGTCATTTAATGCAGGAGAAGAGCCCTACCTCCACCCCAGCAGCTTTGCCATCATATTAAGACTGAAAGCAGTCTCGAACACAAGAGTGATGACTGTAGCTTCCTAATACAGCAATTCAAGTGGCTAACACAGGTACTGAGTGATCCAAGCTACCGTGCTGACGAATAAAGCCTTACCACGGACTCATATCTCTGTCTCTCTGTCTCTCTGTCTCTGTCTCTGTCTCTCTCTCTCTCTCTCTCTCTCTCTCTCTCTCTCTCACACACACACACACACACACACACACACACACACTCACACAGGTTTTATTTATCTCAGATTACTTGCAGGGATGAATTTTGAAAATAGTCATCCACTCACTTGCTCCTCTTTCATGTCAAAATGTGAGAAGTATAAGATTAATGAAAGTAAACTGGAGCCTTTACTTCTCAACACCCTTCGACTGATCAAACACTGTATGGCTTGATAGGATGCAGACAGAGGGATAAGACACACCATACTTCTTCATGTTCTTTTTCCACAAAATTCTGTCTTACTTAGGTTCAGGACAGAAATGCATTATGGAGTCAGGTTAGCCAAAAACACAGTGAAAGACATTGCACTAGGATTTCAAGAAAATATTACATTTGATTTCTCAGAAAGGAACAGAAAACATAGATTTTAGGAATTACACTTATGACATATGTTCAGTTGAACATCAAAACTCTGCCCCTTTCGAAGCGGGCTGTGTTGGGTGTAGTGTATGCACATGTGTATATGCATATGTGCTTATCATGTGAAGGCTGGAAAAGGGCATCTAAAACTTCTGAAGCTCATCATTTTAGCTAGGCTGGCTGGCCAGCAAGCTCACAGAATCTGCCAGTCTCCATCTCTCAAGCCTGAGGTTACAGTATGCCCAACTATCCCTGTTTTGTTTTGTTTTATGTAGATGCTAGGGATTTAAACTCAGGTCTTCTTGCTTCCACATCAAGCACTCCTACCCACTAAGGTATCCTAGCTCCCTAGTTTTTGTTGTTGTTATTTTGTCTTCCTTTTCTGTCTAACATAGACTTGTCACTAAAAAGTGGGTGCCTAGCTGGTATCTGTACATCTGTCCATCCACCTTCCCTTTGCAGTTTGTTCTGCTTTATCGTTAAATCCTAGACAAAGGACATTTTAGTTCACCAGTATGAGGTTCCAGGACAATCCACATACTTTTTTCCCCTCTGCTTCCTAGATGTCAACGTTCAGAGGAACCTTGTAAACCTGACATTGAAAATGGCAGCACCACTATTAGACTGAATCTCTGAATGATTGTCATGTGCACATATCCCCTCCCCCACACACCATACATTTCTACCACTGCCCCAATATGACCTACAACTGCATTAATACTGTTAAATGAGCATTGGATAGACTTCTACTATAGTAGGCCTACAATGACTAAGGCAAAATGAGGCCTGCGTTTAAAATGGTAAAGTGTGTATAGATCTTGTGTTGAGTAGGGCAAGAAATGAAGTTGCCTTAGGCCCCATGGCAGGCAATGCAGCTCCTTACATTTTCATTTTTAGATCATTAAAATTCTGTTTCCAAGTTTCTATTTGAAAAATGATATCCCATAGGGGTCTGCAAAGGTTGTGTTGGTGTGATCCCTTTCTATTGTGACTATCTTGGGAGTCTGCATCACTGTGCTGCCTATGGTGCTTCATCCTTTACAAAGATTCTAACTCCAGTTCTTCGAAAACTCCTCTTGTTCTCTAAAGTGTCAGATGAGTGAACACTTCAGGAGATATGGCTGTTCATTTGGCAGCTGTACAGATGCCTTGATCTCTGGATCTCCTGGACAATGCTTAAGTCACCAGGCATACAGTAGGCACCTGCAGTACATCCGAAGCCACAATCAACAAATACCAGCCGGGACAGGAGGCTTGAGAGCCTCATTTGGGCTCAGCTAGGAAGCTGGCTGTATTCATCTGCATGCCTTGATGCTCATCGGCTTATGTGGCTGTGCTTCTGTTCACTTCCTCATCTCAGTGGCCTGTGGTACAAAAGTGTGGCCTTTCTAAATGGCACCCTGTTTTTCAGATTAGGTGTTCTACCACTGTGCTCCTAAACCAGCAACATCTGTTTCATTCAGAAGTCAGAACTGTTCATTCTCAGGCCCCATCCCCAGACTACAGAATCAGAAACTCTGGCCCGGAAACCCATGTTGTATCAAGTTCTGCAGGTAGCACTATACTATCTAAAGTTTAAGAAACACTGCTCCAAATCATCCTCGCTGCAGTGACTTGAAGAAGAATGGCTTCCATAGGCTCATGTTTAAACCCTTGCTCACCATTTGGTGGAACTGTTTGGGAATGATGATGAAGGGGTGTGGCCTTGCTGGAGGAGGCGTGTCATGAGGGCAGGGCTCCAGGCTTCAAAAGCCTACTGCCACCCCCAGTGCACTCTGCCTCCTGCAATAGTGGCATGAACATTGTTGGAGCAACCAAACACTTTCTGATTGGATATAAGTCAGCCTACAGGATAAAACTCATATCTGGCACAATTGTTGAACCAAGAACCTGTAGCTAGATAGGCCATAGCCCCTAGAAGAACCTACTACTGTTATTCTGTTAAAAGAGTATACTATTAAATTGACTCCTAACCATTTATCAGCAATGATTAAAACAGAGATCATGGCTAGCCAAAATACATAGAATAAGAGACTAGAATATTCTGCCATAAATGGGACATCTATATCACATTCTCACTTCCTGAGGGTCAGGGAGGCTGGAACATTGTAAAAGTTAAAAGTTGTGGATGAATATAACAAAACTATTTTCTGAACACAGCTTTACATGAGAAGCCACAGCAGTTGTGTCAGTTTACATGAGGCCAAATCCTGCACTGAGAGGGAGGTGGGCACAATATCCCAACTCTAGCCAAGGAGCTGTGGGCATTTGAAAGTTGCTGGAAGATGAAGAGTCAGTCTTCTCTCTCTCTCTCTCTCTCTCTCTCTCTCTCTCTCTCTCTCTCTCTCTCTCTCTCTCTCTTTTTTTTTAAACTAGGCTGACCTCAAACTCACAGAGATCCACCTTTCTCTGTCTCCCAAGTGCTGGGATCAAAGGCATGCACTGCCACTGCCCAGCTGAGTCAGTATTGCCCCCAGTAAACTGCTCTGGTGGAAGGCCACACATCCAAGTGTTTACACAGCACAGACTGGGATGGATTATTTTTTTTTTTTTAAGAAAGGAAAGAAAAGATCAAGAAAGGACACAAAGTTAGGTGAGTAGAGCAGGAAGGAGTGGATCTGGGAGGAGTGGGGAGGGGTGGATGTGACGAAAATACATTGTATGGAATTCTCAGAGAACTAACAAAAAGAAAACTGGATCCAGGTTCTAGGTTTTTTTTCTTGTTCTCAGACTTGCCCCACTTTAAGCTGTTCTAACATTTTCTGCAATTCCCAGAGCACCAGTCACGTATATTTTCTTCACATTTACTAAACCAACAGCTGTATTATTACTCTCTCAACAACAAAGCAGTGGAGGGTGTGACTGATTCCTTAATGCAATCAATGCAGAAACGGTTAAGTCTCTGACCTCAGAAGACAGAGGAAACAACTCTGAGTTCACTGTTTTCCACTCCCTGCCTGTCCTCCAGCATCTTACTGTCCTTTCTTTCACATCCTGGTGGGAAATTATAAAGGAAAAAAAATTAAGAATGCAGTCAAAAATTAGATAAAACCCATTTTTTTCCTTCCTTCTCCTCATTATTTCAATGGGTAGCTGTTAGAAAGACTGATGTAGCATTTATAAAAACCAGGAGAGGAAAACATTGCATAAAAAACAAGCAAAGTGTTTTATAATGAGGAGAAAAATTAGAGTTTGTACCTGTGTTTACTAGAAAGAAGATAAAGGACTCCTAATCCTAAAGTCACCATTATTCCTGGCCGAAGCTTCCTCAGAGCTGCCTGTATTACTCCTCTACTGAGAGCTCCCAAGGGTTCCAACCACACCGTTGCTGTGGCGACCACTGCAGCCACCTGCTCATTTCAGCTAAGAAACATATTCAGGTTGTCAGACCATGCCACCAGCTGAGCTTGGCTCAGAACATTAAGGTCACTGTCACTGTCTTCCTAAAACAGGCTATCAATCAAACGCACTGCGGTAAGAGAAAGTTCAGACAGTGTCGCTGTCTACTACAAGAGCCAGTCCGGGTCTCAGGGCATGACTGTGGCCTCAGTCATCTCATTTGGTATCTAAACCTCAATTATACATCCAGGAGGTTGGTTATGTTGATGTTCCTGGAGACAATTGGATGCTGGAGATATTGGTTAAATTCACAAAAGAATAATATATGGAACAATACCTATTCATTATTTTTATTAAAATGTAATCAATAATTCTAGAATTTCCATGTGCAATGATCAGCAAATGATTTATGTGACACCCACAAAACAAATATGAACTGGACTGTTAGCATCTGAAAACCAAAGTTAAGGAGGAAATTAGGCTGTTTTGGTAGCTATTTGTGTGAAATCTCACAACTCCATTTCAACTCTATTTCTCTAAGTTATTTGCAGTATATTTATCTGGCTAAATCAAATCATCTTTCTCGAAACAGGGCCAACAAAGAGGAAAAAAACCTCAGCTAGGTCTTCAGACTGTCTACTGTTTGGTTAATTTAGCTTTAGGAATCCTCAGCATTTCAGGCTCTCATTTAGCACTCATTGTTTAGAATGCGTTCCATACAGCCATCAGATTAGCCTTTAATAATGTAGCCTGTGTTCAGTTTTAGAGAATCCAATATCAAATACAGAAAACACTTTAATGCAGTTAAAAAAATAATCTAGAGAACTTCTTTTTTAAAGAAAAAAAAAGACTGATATTATGAGTTTGATAAGTGACCCCCTAGTGAGAGATATAGTATATGTTGTCACAGTCTAGTATGTACTCAGAGATAAAAGACAGGCATCATTTGCAATAAGCAGTATTGAAAAGATAGCCACCAAGAGTCCTACCTCCTGCCATGTAGTCCTGTTTTATCCCAGTTGTGAGTTTGGGCAGGACCAGTGGATGTTATGTGATATTGCTCCCAGGATCAGGTTAATGAAAAGAGAAATTATCCTGGTAGGCCTAATTAAGCTGTCGAGATCCTTGCAAGGAAGCAAAGAAACAAAGCTATGTTCCATCTGCCAAAGATTATATAGTCTATGTGGTTAAAAAAAAAATCAAGATTATTAGGCTGGGTTAATGGCTCAATCAGTTAAGTGTTCATCATGTAAGCATAAGGACCTGAGTTCAGTCTCCAGAACGCACATTAGAAAAAAAAATCCATGTGGCACATATTAGTAATCAAGAGACAAGAGGACCCCTGGGATATGCTGGCCAGACAGCCTACTTCCATTGGGATCTCCAGACCCCATCTTATCTCTAGAAACAAGGTGGGTGTTTCATGAGGAGCAGCACCAAGATTGCACACACACACATGCAGTCACCCACATAAACACACGTGTCCATCCATGCACACACAAATATACATGCTAAAAAATAGAACTTTGTAAGTCATTTGAAAAAAAACACAGAATATAGGTTCATTCTGGAAATGGCTTGTATATATATTTTTTAAATATTTATTTTTAATGTGAATTAGTGTTTTGCTTGCATGTATAACTGTGTAAGGGTGTCAAATCTTAGAATTACAGACAGTTGTTAGCTGCCATGTGGATGCTGGAAATCGAACTCAGGTCCTCTGGAAGAATAGTCAGTGCTCTTAACCACTGAGCCATCTTTCCAGACCCTTACCAAAATGATGAAATGTGGAGAAAGTTCATACCTTAATGTAGGGTTGTATGTTTATGAATAAGACTAGCTAGCATAACATTCTATATAGGATTTTGCTATGTTATGGCCATTCTTGATAAGTAAAACTCATTCATACAAGGAAGAGAAATAAGAAAGTTTCTGAGAATGAGATATATTTCACTCTAAATAATTACATGTGGATGATGTGATAAAAAGACTAAGGAGGAAGATCTTCTGCAGGGCTGGCTCCTCCTCCTCTTCTGCCTCTTCTTCCTCTCCTTGTGGTTTTTTTTTTTTTTTTTTTTTTTTTTTTTTTTTTTTTTTTTTTTTTTTTTTTTTTTTTTTTTTTTTTTTTTTGTTTTGTTTTTTTTTTTTGAGAGAGGCTCTCTCTATATAGCCTTGGCTGTCCTGGGACTCTCTCTACAGACCACGATGGCCTTAAACTCAAAGAGATCTGCCTGCTTCTGCCTCCCAAGTGCTGGGATTAAAGGCATGCGCCACCACCGCCCAGTTATTAATTCATCTTCTGATTTCAAACACTTCCTGTCTCATTGACACCAACTTGGAATAGAAATGTCCTCATCTTCCTTCTAAGACAATTATCCTAACCTTGGTCTTTACTCAGATGGTTGTCCAAGACATTTTAGTACTGAATCCTGCTAGTTCATTCTCTAAATTCTTATCTATCTGCTTTTTAATGCTGAAGTCTTTGCCTTTGTATAATGAAAATGTGAAACAGCTTCTATGTCGCTAGTGGCCGGGAAGTATCAACACCATCCACCAGGGGGAAGAAGTCAGTCTTCCTTCCCTCTCTTGACCTCCATAGGAAAGGCATATAGACCTCAGGCTCTGATCCTATAGAATGGAAGTCTTCAGTGGTGCCGTGGGTACCAGAACAGATGAGTTCTACTGGATGACTTACCAACACACCACTATGCTTTTCTTACACTTTTTCTCTGAGCTCTGCAGAGCCCAGAGCTGAGTTTTAGGCTACACAAGAAAGAAGCCATTTCTTCAGCATAATACAGCAAGAGAAGACAAGCCTTAGAAGCAAGAAAATAGTTCAATATGGTCACAGAAAGGGGAAATTGCGGAGGACACAGAACAAGTGACATTCTTTCAGCAGGACCGGCTTGGCAAAGGTCTTCTGAAATCAAGGTTAATCAGCATGAGTTTTGAGTTGATTGCTGTGATCTAAGCCCCGCCCACTCCCTCAGCTCTGTGGGTTTCCGGTGTGAAGGGGCAGCACCGGAAGCTCCAACCATGATGTGATGCTGAGGAAGGGAGATGGGCCAATGTCACAGGGGTAAAGGAGAGAGATAAAGAAATAGTAGGCGGAAGCATAAATTTGGACTCAAAGATGACTTGACTTGAAATGTAAAGCTTCAAGGATCCCAAGAGATAATGTGAGGTGAGGCCGCCTGTGCAACTAACCGAATTGTGCCCTGATTGACACAAGAGGTATGAGTCATGGTAGTGGAGGGACTTGTGCGAAAAGTGACCCATCAGGTAGTCAGCCTTGGCTGTCCCTGCTAATTTTCCCCTTACCCCCCTCACCTCCCCCCCACCTTGGCCAGCACTAGATAGGTACCAAAAAGAGAATTTGATCTGCTTACCTGCCCATATTGTACTACATCTGCTTTTCCCTCCGCATTGTCATTTCTCTATCTTTCCCTTTCTCTCCTCCTTCCTGCCTCCCTCCCACCTTGCAAATACCATAGCAACACATGATTTTAAAGGTCACCCATCCTTCCGCCACGGCTTGAACAATATGCTCAACACAGTGCACAGTCACTGTCATGATTGATAGATTCATGTGTACATTTGAACACCTTGTTACACAAAAGACTGTGAGATTTTTATCGCTGCCTGAACCCTTCTAAAGAGGTCACCTTTTGGATTAGAGTTGGTTCTCTAGACTTCTGAGGGAGAAGGCGGTGGATTAGAAGCTGCCTCCAAGTGAATCTATGGAGAGAAAGACTCAGGATAAAAAAGAAATGTTTCCATTCTTATGACAGAAAGCTCGGTGGGGGGGGGGCAGCAGAAATGCACAAAAGACAGCAAATGAAAATGGGCAAAATTAATAAAATGAAGTGAAAATTTAATATGTTTCCGTAGAGAAGTATTCAGGACTGACTGCCAACTGGTTCCGACTAAGGCTGGATAGATGCTAGAGGAGAGTCCTTTCTTGAACATGGGTGCTAAAATAAAGTGACTTGTTAATCATCAGAGACATGACCAGGACTTATGTACACCACGTGGAGTCTGCAGCAGAAATGTAAAGTAGAAACTGAGATTCAAATAGAATGCCCTAGAGTGCCAGCTCGGAGAATATATAAAGGTACCATTCCGCCATTGCTTAAGCAAATGACAACAGACCACCATTGCTTAGGCAAGTGACAACAGCAAAATATGGAACGTATGTCAAACCTGCTATAGTCACAACAGATGAAAGCATTTCCACGCAAGAGTTGTGATACCAGTGAAATGCACAGCTAAAAGCAGGTCTTCCAGAGGGCACCCACCAGCAAAGTAAACTCAAGCATCAGCATGACTTGCACATCCCTCAGATCCTCAGTCACAGAATGACCCCATGGAAAGTACAATGTTCAACACAGCAGAGACAGTATGCTGACAGCAGTCAGGGGCCTCTGACTGAAGAACTGCAAGGAGTAGAGTCCCCCTGAATCTTATGGAGGATCTGAGAAGTTGGTTTTTACCCTTACTTAAAACACAGCTTTTTGAGACTAGAGGCATTCCTGCTGGAGACAGAGCTTAATGCAAAAGACACCAAAGAGATGGGAGAAATCTCACTCAGTTCAGGTATAAAGAAACATTGATAGACGTTGTGTTTTCTGTTCATTCATGATGTCAGGGAGGAGAAAGTCTCAGAACCAAGTAACAGTGACAGTGCAATGTTTAGAACGGTCGAGACACAGCCAAGGAGGCACTAAGAGGAAGGTGTATAGCTGAAGGGCTGACACCACAAAGTCAGGGTGGTCTCAAATGAATGTGGCTTAGGGTTTAAAGAAGCAAGAACGGGCCAAACCCCAAGGCACCACATGGCAAGACATCATGAAGATCAACAAAGAAATGACTGAAATGGATGGTGACTGAAAAAACAATGTATGGGATCAATCAAAGGGTTAATTCTTAGAAAACATGAGCAAGATTGACAACTGCCTAGCCAGAAGAGAAAGAGAGGATATTCAAATTATCCTAATGAGATGTGAAGAAAGAGATGTCACAACAGATGCCAATCTAATCCGGGGAATAATTATAGCCTGTGAAACTTACAATGTAAAACAAATGAAAAACAAAAGTAGGAAATATAGAAAGATCACATAATTCTAATTAGATAGGACAAACTAAAATTGACAAGGCATAAAACACTTTAACATATGCATAACAAACAACAATATTAGATCAGTAAAACCAAAAAAGAGTGTCAAGACAAGGAAAAATCCCAAGACAGACTCATTGCCAAATTCTACTAAATCTCTAAAGAAAAGCTAATATGCCCTTTAAACTGTACCATAAAATACAAAGGGAAGAAATGCTACTAAGTCCATCCAGAAAGCCAGGAATAAATTGATACCAAAACCAGATATGGATACAAGACTACAAAGACTATAGACCAACTTTCCTGATGGACACACACACACATTCAAAAGTTTTCAATGAAATGTTGACAAATGGAACTCAAAAATACATTAAGAAGATCATATGCATGACAAAATTATTTTTATCCCAGTGATTCAAGAGTAATTTAACATGTGCAAATCAATAAATGTTAGTCAACACATAAATAGAATAAGAACAGTAGTCATATGGCCAAGTCAGCAGAAGAAAAAAATTTCTTTCATAAAGTTCAACACCCTTTGTGATAAAAGTCCCAATTATCAGTAAGTGCAAAGAGCATATCTCAGCATAATAAATTCTATATATGAAAAACCTATAGCAAAATTACATTGGAGAAAAACATAAAGCCTTGGCTAAGGTGGAAAAGACCATGATGTTCACTTCCTCCAATTTCATTCACTATAGTTCACAGCCTTAATTAGAGAAAGAAATCAAGAGAAAAGTCTGCAAATGCATAAATAGGAAAGGAAGAAGTCAGTTTCCCTATTGGCAAACAACATAACCCTCAAAAGACTCTAAAAATTCCACAGAAAACTCTTAGATTTGATAAACACTTTCAGCAAAGTAACAGGATCCAATACACAAACACACATACACATACACACAGACAGGCATGCATGCCCACACATACCAGTTGCCTTTCTATATATCAATAATTAATTTTCTGAGAAACAGACCTGGGAAAGCCCTCATTCACAATCACCTAAAAAAAGTAAAAAAAACCTAGAAGTCAACCTAACTAAGGAGAAGAATGCCAACAATAAAAATCATAAGACAGTCAAGAAATTAAAGAGAACACTAGAAAATGGCAGACAGACTGGCCTGGGAGGTCTTCCCATCTTCTAGTATTAATCAGTCTTCTAGTAGGATTAATGTATGGTAATATATTGTATGTTTAATAAGAATAGCCTGAAATAATAGAGGACAGACCCAAGCCTTGAAGGTCAGGGAGTAGTGATCCACACCTTTAATCTCAGCACTTGAGAGGCAGAGATCCTCTGGATCTCTGTAAATTCAAGGCCAAACAGCCAGGTGGTGGTGGCATCTACCTTTAATCCTAGCTCTAAGAATACTGACTGAGGAAGTAAAATAGCTGGGCAGGGAAAGAACTATGAGGCAGAAGAAGTCAGAGGTTCCTTCTTTTCACCTGTGAGCTCAGTCAGTTTGAGAACTTGTAGAGATAGGATCTACCCAGTTCAGCCTGAGGAATTGGCTGGGAGAGAATTGGCTATTGTTAGTTCCCCGTCTCTCTGATATTTCCAGCTACTTTTATTAAATATATAGTATATCACCACATTAATGTTCTCAAAATAATTATATGACTGAATCAATCTACAGTTTCAATGCAATCTTCATCAAAATTTCAAGGACATTCTTCACAGAACTAGAAAACTAACTCTAGATTTATATGGATTTTAAAAAAAATCCTCAAATAGCCTGAGAAATTTAAAAGCAGAAAGAACAGTAATAGAAGTACTTGATCTCAAGTAATACAGAGCCATAGTACCAGAAAAGAAAAGCATAGTATTAACACAAAAACAGACTATGGTCATTTGAATATAACTGGCCCCCATAATCTCATAGGGAGTGGCACTATTAGGAGGCATGGCTTTGATGGAGTAGATAAGACCTTACTGGAGGAAGTGTGTCATTATTGGGTGGACTTTGAGGTTTCCTATGCTCAGGATACCTCTCAGTGTCTTGGTTGACCTGCCATTGCTTGCAAGCCAAGATGTAACCAATATCAAGTCTGCCTGCACACTGACATGCTCCCTGCCATGATGATAATGAACTGAACCTGTGAAACTGTAAGCCAGCCATCACAATGAACTATTTTCTTTATAAGGGTTCACAGTAATAAAAATAAAACCCTAATTATGACATAGACTAATGGAATAGAACACCAAGGAATGAATCCACACAGCAATAGCCACCTAACATTTGACAATGGTGTCAAAGCCATATACTGGAGAAAAGACAGCCTCCTGTCTTAGCTACAGCTCCCAACTTGTCAGAGTCAGGGTCCTTTGAGGGAGTCTCAATTAGAGGATTTCTCAAACCAGATTGACCTGTAGCTCTGTCTGTGAATCACGGTCTCGTTTAATGAATGGAGCAGAGCTCAGCTCACTGTGAGTGCTGCTGCCTCTGGGAAGGTGCTGGTTTGGAAAGACATAAAACGTCAAAATGCCAGCTGAGCAGAGAACCAGAAAGCATGCCTGTAAACAGCATTCCTCCATGGTTTCTGTTCCACATTCCTGCCATCAGATTCTGCCTTGAGTTCTATCCTCTTCCCTCAACGATGGACTATGCCCTGGAGGAGAAAGCTGAAAGAAAGTCTTTCCTCCCCAGGCTGCTTTTGGTCAGGGTGTTTATTGAAGCATCAGAAAACACAGGGGAACATTCCTAAACCAAAATTGTTAATGTCACTGGATATCCACATGTAGAAGAATGAAAGAAACTAGATCTGTATCTCTCAGTTTCCATAAGTATTAGCTTAAAATTGTCCAAAGACCTTATTATAAGACTAGAAGCATTAAAACCACTAGAAGAAAATATACACAAAAACTTTCAAGAGATAGGCATAGGCAAGAACTTTCTGAAAAAGACTCCCATTATCCCAGGTAATAATTTCAAGAATTAGTAAGTAGAGCCGCACAAAAATTAAATGTTGCAGAAACATTCACCAGAGTGCTGAGGCAGTCTACAAAATGGGAAAAGAATCTTTGTCAACTCCACATAATACACATATTATGTATATAAATTAATATATTTTAATGACAAATATATTACATTTATTGTTTAAATATATTTTAATTATGCATTTATTTGCATATTCATAATTATATATTATTGCATAATATATTTATGCATAATTATATATTACATAATATAAATTATAGCATATTCACTATAATATAAAATATTTTATTTGTTATATTATATGATGTTTATTTAATATATAGTATTTATATTCTGGGGTTTATATCCATAAAATATAAAAAATATAAAGGCTCAACATTAAAACTTAAACTTTCAAATCTCTTAAACAATAACAGGCTATTGAACTAAATAGGCAGTTCTCAAAAGAAAAAAAGATAACCAATAAATATTTGAAAAGGGTTTCAAATCCTTAGCCATTAAGGAAATGAAAATAAAAACTGCTTTGAGATTTCATTTCACCATCATCATAATGATTATCACAAAGAAACATACAACAAATGTGTATGAGGCAGAGGAACCTTTGTTCACTGTTTGTGAAAATGTATGTTAGAATAGCCACTATGGATAACAGTATGTAGATCTCAAAACACTTAAAATAGCATTTTTATATGCCTATCTATACCATCCTGGGTACATATCCAAAGGCTCTAAAACCCACTACAAAGATAATTGTATACCCATGTTTATTGCTACCCAGTTACCATAGCTAGAAAATGGATCTAGTCTACATGTACATCAACAAATGAGTGACTAAATAAGTGTGATACATACACACAAAGACATTTTATTCATCTAGGAATTAAAAGTGAATGACATTTGTAAGAAAGTGGAAACCTTTGTCAAAATGAGTCAGAGTCAAAAAATAGTGTGTGTGTGTATGTAATAAGGTCATGAAACTGAAAGGAGATTATGAAAGTGGAAGAATAGATTAAAGTGTGGAGAGTGTGGAAATGGAATGTCAGTGTCTTGAAAGCAGAAATGACACTGTTAGGTGTCTGGATGGGACTTTCATGGGGAAATCAGAAGAACAGAGAGTGGATGGCTTGGAACAAAAACTAACATTCAACCCTTTACATTGTATACTAAGTTTAAAAATTAATATATCAATGTTAAAACTGTTTGACTAGAATGAATAATGCTGAGTGTCTTGAAAACCACCAGATGGTTGACATCTGCTGGATCAGAGAGATGTACTGTACAATGCTGGTGCTCTCTTCCACCCGCCTAGTCTGGGTCCCTATGGCTCTGTTTTTATTGTGGACAGGAAAGGGCCATTCAAAGTTTTGGTTTTTTAGATGGAAGCAATGACTTGCTAAGAATCTCAATGAAAACAAAGACTTGCTATGAACCTAATAATGCTCTATTTCCATTCCCCAAGATCAACAGTAGCTCTTCTATTCACAGACCAGGCAAACACCCTCCAAGGTGGTCAGTGTCAGACTGAAACAGTCCTTTTCACTGCAAGGAGAGGAGAGGAGAGTCCACTAACTCTAGCCTGAAAACTCATGGAGGACACATAGAATATTCATCTGTGGTTGTGGCCCATGCTTGTGTGAACCTTTACTACCATTAGGTCTGGTTGGTTAAGCTATAAAATAGTGCTTCCTTCCATGCCAATCTTAACCATTTCCCAAACAATATCAAACTCTCCTCTCATAATACCCCCAGGGCTGAATGCATTGTTTTAGTTTTGAGACCAGGACACATCATGTCTCTCTGGCTACCATCAAAGTCATCATGTAGCTGAACTTTAAACTTCTCATCTTCCAGAATCCTCTTTCTGAGGTCTGGAATTACAGGCAGAAGGGTATTTTCTGGACAGTGATATTAAATGGATTTATACTTAAAGATACTCAGGGCCATATTATACATTAATGGGATCTCTCTGGGTAATCCAAACATACAGAAATCAGAGAAAAAGGTAACCTATGAGTGTATCTGGTTTGCCATGTTCTCTCAGTCCTAGCACATAATGACTCAACCTCCTTCCCATCCTCAAATGCCAGGCTGTATTTGCATAGTGTAGTCAGCAATCTTCTGGATCTCTGCTACCTTAAGATGTCCAGGACAAAGCTACACAGCTGCCCAGGCTGCTGAGTCATCTTCCTATCAGGAAATTGTTTTTTCCTTGGGTGAATAGGTAGGCAATTTTCTGTCCATTTCAGAGAGAAAGCCTACATCTAAAAAAGAGTAACTGTACAGCTTAAGGTCATATGCAAACATACCCTGGCTAGAAATAAAATCCAGGTGGTTCCTAACATGCATTTCTGTGATTTCTTCTGCCGAGGAGGCTATCTTTGTTATTTACATATATTGTTCCCATATCACTCATTGAAAATCCTGCCCAGATATTGAAGATAAAATAGCTTCATGTATCCAATAGAGAGAGTATGTATGTATAAAAAGAAAATTTTCCCACATGAGGAGTGAATCAGTGTAGAGAACGTTTCCTTATAAAATAAGAGCATTCCTCCTGGCTGCCACAAAAAAAAAATCCAAATGCTCCATTCTGTTGCTAAACAATCCCTCTAACACCAATCCAGAAATAAGTCACAATGTTAAATCAGACATCTTGCAAGCCAAATAAAAGGACTGTGCCAAATGTATCAGAGTGAGAGGAGAACTGTGTCAGAACTGTCAGACTGAGAAACTTTCTCTCAGATCACCAGTCAGTAGGGTACCAGCATCTGCTGATGCCAACTGCAAGGCATGAGTCACTACAGATAGCTTTAGAAAAGGCATCTCCTCCCACTCTCAGCGAGGCATGACTCACAAGAACTCTCCAGATACTACACTACACAAATGACTCAAAAGTCTACCAAGGACAGAGCACAGTTCGTTCTCTCTTCTTGTGCCAGGATTTCTCATTTCAATTATCACTTACTTGTTAACTGACTTCAAAGCCAGGAGGGGGAAAAAACTTGGTCAATTCTCCATCCTCTCTCAAAAACTAGTGGTTCGTGTCTTCACATAAAGATATTTTACTGAAGTGTGCTACAAGAAACTAGAGATGAAACATGACAGCTCATGCTGCAGGCTTTGACTGGCCCAACTTGGGAGACAATCCTGGGCAATAACTACAGTTAAGTTTGATGAAATAGATAAAGCTTATAAAAATCTAAACAATGCCTTACTGGGGCAGCTTGCCCATCTAAATTCTTAACAGCCAATGGTGGTGTCAATGCTATTTAATTTTATATATATATATGAATTTTTGATAACTGTTCTTTTCCATATCATAGGACCCTCCCAGAAAAGGGGTTCACACCTATACGTTCATTCTCTTTTGTCTGGCACTTCTTTTCTATAGTAATTATTTTCAAGGAATGTTGTAGCTGCTTCTATAGTGATGAACAGCACAAGTTTGACATTAATTAGGTCACCTGACTTCAAATCCTAGGTCTACGAATACATTTTTACACTTCTCACCTCAGTTTCCCATCCATGACATAGAGTTTGAAATGCATTTGCATAACCTTAGACCATGTTACAATGAGTATATAAGAAATGGTGCATCCACCGTTAGAAGCATATGCTCAGGAGAGTGACCTAGAATTAAATCTCTGATTTCACTGTCTGTAAAATTACAATGGTTATCTCATTCTAATTTGGAGTGTCACAAATCACATAAAGCCTTCTGGTTTGCAGCAGCATTAATCTTTTTTCATCTTTCACAGTTTCTATGGGTCAGAAATTAGAGAGCAACTTGAATAGGTGGTCCTAATCACAGTCTTTCATGAGGCTACAATCAAATGTCATCGGTGGTGGAGTCTGCAGGGGCTGAATGGGATATCATTGTCTCTGACTCATGGTGCAAGCTTCCAGGAGTTACTGGGAGGGAAACTCAGCAACCTTCCACATAGACTTCCCCATAGGCTGCTGGAATATTCTGCTGTGATGTGGGAATGGGCTTAGACCTGAGAAAATAATACAAGGAAACAAAGCAGAAGCCAGGTGCCTTTATGTTCTTGTCTTGGGAGTTTTATATGACTACCTTGACCCTAACTTATTATCAGTCTGGAGAGCCCAATTCCCTGTGAGAAGGGTGACTGAAGGATGACAGCAGGAAGTGGCAGTCACTGTCACTGTCTTTGAAAAGCACCACCATGAAACATTTAAGATGAGGTTCTGTGAGACCTTGAACCCTGAAGTTTCTTTATTTTTTGAATAGAGAATGACAATATACTCTTAGATTATTATGATAATTAATGAGATATAGATATAAAGTATTTGGTATCTAGTTAGTCTCAAAAAATACTACACGTTGTTACTAATCAAGTCACAGTGAAAATATTTAAGAATTTTCTCCAATTACAGAGAGCAGGCAAAAACTATAAATTCCATCCCCCTGCTTCTGCCCCATTCTTATCATTGTTGACTTCATTTTTATTTATGAGGCTTTCTTTGAAGATTTCCACTCAAAAACTGTTGGTCCATCTCATGCAGTGGGATGTCTGCATAGATCAATGAGTGTGCATCTGTATAAACAGCATTAGCTTCTCTTACAATAACATAGTTAGAATATGTTTCAAGAGAAAATGTCAAGTCCATTTGTTTTACACAGCTATCACAGGAAAACCCAATATTTGAGACTGATGAGTATATGGAGGATAGACTGTATATAGTAAATTGTCCATCCTTAAGTTCCATTTATTCACTTTCATACTGACTCAAATGCTTATTTTGTTCATACACTGGTCTATACGTCAAATGTGTAATAGTGATGGATAGAGCCCCATCTTCCCTCAAGCTTATGCAAAGAAGGTTCAAAGAGAGGAGTTTGTAATAAATGAACACTGTATTTTCAGGAGTAAAAGTATCACACAACAGTCATGGTAGTGTCTAGGGAGAAGAGGTTAATTAACTATGCTGGTCATCAGAGTCTTCTATGAAAGTCCACTAATGTTTGAGCTCAGTTTTGAATGATAACAAGGAGCTGGTCATGCCAGGAACTAAGAGAGAAGTCACAGATGGGAACACACATGGCAACTGGGAAGACTGAGCCACCAGGGAATCTCACTCTGATGGTAGCCTCAGTATTTACTAAACTCTTTGAAATTTGATTTGGAAGGTATTCTAAATAAATTTGTTTTCTTTTGATAGTACGTCTTCATTAAGGATATTTGGTTAAAGTTTCTGACAAAGGTCAACGCTTTTGGAAGAAAAAGGGTAAACCTATCAATAGATGGTGCAACTGAGATGTATGAAAAAAAAGCTGCATCTAGGACAATATGAAAATATAAAGAAAGGGTTAGAGTTCAAACACAACCTTGAAAACAGATGTTAGTCTAATGTGGTGCAAAATGTAGGACAGGTAGCATGTCCATTCTTGCCCATTTTGTCCAAAATCTTGGAACCCCTATTTTTATCTGCTACATTTAGAAGGTAGGGGAAAAACAAACCAGTCCAAACCAGTCTTAGGGGGACAGAGAATGAGTTCTGAAGTAAGACCCAACAAGGTTAGAGTCAGAAGAGAACTTAGAGGTGGTTTTGTCCAACCTCATCAGGTCACACACACACACACACAAGTCTCAAAGAAAGATTTTGCAACAGTAAACAGTAAAAGATCTTTCTTACAAACAACAGGATGTCAGCTTCATGAAGGGTAAACAAGGGCCTCTCCACCCCGAATTTGGGAACCACTCCGTGCATGTTCTGCAGGAGAGACTATAAGGGGCTCTTCTTCTTAAACCTCTTGTGTTTATGAAAGACTTATACTTTGTTCAACCAACCCTTCTCTCATCCCTATCTTTCTATATTTCTTCCTTTCTCCTTTCCACAATGATGTTTGTGTGTGGGCACGCACCCATGCTTATGTGTCTCTTTTGTTCAAATAGTACTTTTTTTTTTTTTTTTTACCAAAAAGGATACCCATTTTAAGAATAAAATTAAAATATGTAAGTTCTGAATATTATGGAACTTCTGGGCAGAGATGCTTCATCTGGCCCAGGGAAGGTGGGGCATGAAGGAAAGTGCTCTAGGAAAGAGACATTTAGAAAGAATAGAAACAAGATATAGCAGAATATAACAGGCCTTTAAAGAGAATCATATCTTTTTATCTTATTTTTTGGCTATAGCATTATATGTGTATGTATATATATTATACATATGTTATTCTTTAAAATTTTTATACTTGTGTACATGTGTACAGTATATCTCAGTTGCTGACAGGGCAAGCCAGTGCAGAGCTCCCTCTATCTTGTATTCTTACTGAGGCCATTTTAGGCTTGACTAGAATTTCTTGATGGGACGCCCCATGAAAATTACCCAACTCTCTTCTGGGAACTCACCATCAAGATTCTCCAGCCAACTTATCTTAGCTTCTGGTAAACTGCTTAATTCTGCCAAACTTTCCCCTGTAGGTGCTGAGTGATACCAAGATGCAATTTTTGCCTTTAAAAACCCTTCCTCTAAAAGCTTACAGCTGCACTTGGGTTCTCAGTTCCTGAGTGTGATCCCAGCCAACTGGAATAAAGACTTCTCATTGGCTGCAATGGTCATCTCTGGTTGGCTTCCTGAAACTAATCATATCTCTGCCCTTTTAATTCTCTGGCCCCTTCCAAATACTGTTCAATTTTGTTGTTCCTCTTTTTTTTTTCTTTAAAAAAAAAACTACTGGATTCAATTAGTGCTGACTATCCAGGCCCTAGACCTACTAATGGCCACTTCCAAAAAAAAAAAAAAAAAAAAAAAAAAAGACTTTATTACCCCAGCAGTCATGAATTAGTATTAACTCCTTAGCTAGAAGTGGGTCTTGGGGAGCCTCCCTCTCTCACTTTAGGCTAGGGGTTTGAACGGGCTTCACTTGTGACGGTCTTGTCAAGTAACTGCTGTGAGTTCATGAGGGCAATGGTCATGTCCCTTCCCTTCCAGAGGCTGGCAGTCCACAGCACCCCTGCCCATCTCTCTGGACTCCCCTCTTCCACAAGGCTCCTGGCTCCTGATAGAGATGGTCCATGTGTAGTTATTCTGAGCACTCTGAACAGTTATGAGTCTGCACTAACCACTACCCCCTGCGGTAAAAAGCTTCTCTGACCAAGGTTGAAAGCCATGATGATGAACTGTTAAAAGTCTAGTGAAAAGCACGTCTGAGACACATTTCAAAATCAGCTGAATGACTCTGAAGTCTAATATACGTGAGCACAAGAGACAGGTCATAGAAGGTCTAGATAGAAAGATAGCTGTGGCGTCTGCTAGTGTGACAAACAGGAAAGATGTGACGTAGGTAGCATCGATAGGACATAGCAACTAACTGACAACAGGATAAGGTAAGTGGACTGAAGGTGAGTTCAGGAATGCTGTCAACCTTCTGATTTATCACTGGACAAGGGTGTGTTCACCAATGTAGGTACTCCATGGCAAGGTTGTTTTGCTATGTGTAGACTGAAGATAGAAATGAGTTTGGACTTGGGGAGGAAAGGGGGTTTAAGTTGCCTCTGAAACACTTCCACAGAGTATGTCCCGGAAGCAATGGAACATAAAATTAAAAAGCTGAGGAGAGAAAGCTGGAAAAATAATACAGATTAATGAGTCATCAATATATAGCTAAAAATACTGCCACGTACTCTTGCTTTTTGTGTGACAAATACAAGATACAAAACCATGAAATTGCTTGCCCAGAGTCATTCTAGCACACGGAGAGCAGGTAATTAGATACAGTTTTCCTGACTTCCATGACTATGCCTTCCCCTTGGAGCTTGCTTCAGTAGCTGTATGTGCTCTGATGAATGGCAGGAAGCATGGCTATGGGACCATGCTCTCTCAACTTCCCCTGAAGACTTCTGCTAAGAACAGAGAGACTGAGTCTGGCTTAGGTGTATGACTAGATGTGTTTTGCAGCTTGCACAGCCAACAAATTCCAACTGGCAGCAACCACTCACCCACTCCTGTTCTTTGCAAGAAATATACAAGCTGAGAAAAATCCAGAAACAGCTCTCAGACATTCCCTTCTGATTCCTGTCATCTTCAAGCTGCCTTTCAAATTTCCCCTTCTTTTTTTAAATATTTATTTTTATTTTATGTGAATTGGTGTTCTGCCTGTATGTATAACTGTGTAAGGGTGTCAGATCTTGGAATTACAGACAGTTGTTAGCTGTCATGTGGATGCTGGGAATCGAACTCAGGTCCTCTGGAAGAACAGTCAGTGCTCTAAACTGCTGAGCCGTCTCTCCAGCCTCAAATATCCCCTTCTTTTAGAACTATCTGTGATCTTCTCTACTACCTATCCCAATAGTTAAGGCTCCACCTTCTCAAGACTGGGAACCCAACCAGTCAGTTGTGCAGCCGTGAAAAGGAAGTGGTGGGCCACTGTTGCTGACTACACAGATGAACTGCTTTAAAATAACTCTATAATGAGTAACAAACAAAGATCAGAAAAGATTAAAAAAAAATGAGTTTATCTTCTCAGGTGCATCAGTCTACTATCTTTGGAACACAATGGGAATCAATAGGAGGTCCAAATGAAAACTTGGGGACACTACTAGTGACTTCTTCTCATGGGATGGCTTGCTCACTGTTTAATCTTTTTAGTTCGAATAACTCAAGGCCATTTCATGTAACCACTTTTATCCTTAACTTCTAAGCCAGAAGCCATATCGTCAAATCTACCTCAAGGTCTGCATTTACGGACCATGGTCTTTCCTTTAGCATGTAGCCATCTTGGAAACACCAGTTATCCTTGATGCCCTCTTTCTCACCCGCCATTTTATATTCACGAACTATTCTGAATATTCCTGTCATACCTCTTGAATCTCTCCATTTTCCTTTATCTCTATGATAATGCTTTGACTAACACCTCATGTCTCCTGGCTGCCAGCATGGTCCTGATACCTGACTCCTGGGTTCTCTTCCGGTTCCCTCCAAGGCATGCTGAGTTATTTCACAGAACACATCCAGTCAGGACACCCCTGGAGGGGGATGTCTTCCCTTTGTTCTCATACTCACAAGCTCTGGTTGCTCCGAACCTGCCTGTCTCTCCGGCCATCTCCAGTCTCTCCAGCTTTATTCATTTTCTCCCTAGCTTGTCCTAGTGGGGAGGCCCTCACACTTTCTGTTCCCTCTGGTTGGTGTATGATTCTGATTCTACTCCATCCCCCAGGCTCCAAGACATCTCTCATACCCCTACTCTGTAAATGAAGGCCTTTCTGTCCTGCCTGGTCCTGTAAGCACTTTTAAAATATTCCACTCAGAGACTTAGTATTAATTCAAACTGC
This sequence comes from Sigmodon hispidus, assembly GCA_004025045.1. Lineage (NCBI taxonomy): Eukaryota > Metazoa > Chordata > Mammalia > Rodentia > Cricetidae > Sigmodon > Sigmodon hispidus. The sequence goes on along the minus strand of PVIH01004669.1, from coordinate 95,446 downwards.
TTGGCCTACTGCTCAGGTTATTACTAACCAGCTCTTACAACCTAAATTAACGCATTTTTATTCATGTTTTGCCATGTGTCTCACAGCTTTACCTGTACTCTTTTTTATTTAAGAATTTTTAAATTCATTTTACATACCTTTCTCAGATCACCCTCTCATCCCTCCTCTACCTGCCCCCTCAGGCCTCCTGTCCTCCACCCCCACACCCTCCTTCAAAAAGGTGAGACCTCTTATGGGCAGTCAACAAAGCCTGGTACATTCAGTTGAGGCAGATCCAAGCCCCACCACCCAGTCCCCTCCTCCATTAAGACTGTGCAAGGTGTCCCACAATAGGCAATGGGCTTTAAAAAGCCAGCCATGCACCAGGGATAGAGCCTGGTCTCACTGGCAGGAGCCCCTAAAACAGACTGTCTCCCTGATGCAGAGGGCCTAGTCCAGTCCAATGCAGGCTCCATAGCTGTTGTTCTAAAGTTCATGAGTTTCCACAGCTTGGTTTGGTTGTCTCCATAGATTTCCCTGTCATGATCTTGACCTCCTCCCTTTGCTCATATAAACCCTCTCTTCAACTGGAATCCTGGAGCTAGGTCTGGTGCTTGGCTGTGGATCTCTGTGTCTGTTTCCATCAGTTACTAGATGAAGGTTCTATGCTGACAGGGTATTCACCAAACTAGGATGGAGGCCAATAGGAGAGATGGAGTTAGGAAGATACCTGGTGCTAGGGAATTTCTCAGGACTTCACAAGGATGACCACAGATTAACAACAGTGGAGAAGATGCCTGAGCTGCCTACCCTTGTAATCAGATTGGTGAATATCTGTGTTCTAATACATCTCACTCCTCCAGAGGCTGACTGGTTGCTGCTCAACTCCACTCTCTTCTCCCTGTGTCTCTGCTTGGATTTCCTACCTGGTTCTATCTTGCCTTGCTATAGGCCAAAGCAGCTTCTTTATTAACCAATGGTAATAAAGCATATTTACAGCATACAGAAAGACATCCCACAGCACTCCTCTGAAAAGCTTTCCCTAATAACAGCATCAGCTATCAGTGGTGGTTTGTGCTCAGTGATTTATCATAACTTTCTATAATTTGATTTATGTCTTTCTCCTCTACAAGATTAAATGTTTCACGAGGAAGTGGTCATATATAATTTGCTCTCTCTTTTAGCTAAGCCTTTATACCAACTTTTAAGCACTATCTAACCATACAAGAAATGGTCATGATTTCTGTTTGTTGAATGGATGAACTATTACTTTCTATTCACAACTTTTCTCATTAAAAGAGACCATCACAGTGATTGTGGCAGTGTACACCCAACTATTTGAGAGGCTGAGACCAGAGGATGTCAAGATCAAGGTTATCTGGGCAACTTAGCAAGTCTCAAAAGAAAATTTTTTTAAATGAGACAGCGTTTAGCTCAGAGTGTTTGCCTAGCATACACATGGCTGGCTCTGAGTTCAGTCCCTAGATGGAGGGGTGGGCTATGAGAATCTCAGTCAAGCATGGTGATAATCACCTAGAAACCAGAACTGAGGCAGAAGGACTACAATTTGAAGTCTAGACCAAGATATATATATATGTATATATATATATATTATATCCCTATTAATATAATATGTTATATTATATATAATATATTTTAATATATATAAACTGTTTCATTGGAAAGAAAGGAGGGAGGGAAAAGGGAGGGAGGAAGGAAAGGAGGTGAGAAAGGTTGGATATGAATTTCTAATGTGTATATGACTTCCTTCTGAATGGTGAGTCTGATTTTTATAAAAATAAAGGTGAAAATGTAATCTACATTGTTTATATGTTAATAACAGCCATGAATCTATAATTTAGCATCTTTCTTTTCCATGGTTTTTAATAAATACAAAAAGTGGCAAGGAAGAAAATATAGCTGAGTATGAGCAAGGTCAAAGGAGGCAGGCAGCTGTGTGTTCTGGCTCCATGGTAGACAAAATGAATCTGTGTGTCCATCCTTCATTACACACATTTCTAGGTTTGAAAAGGTTGAACCACATTAGGCTTTATCAAATGTGCTGCTCACAGGTCATAATAAAACAAAACTTAGAAGCCCCTCCTCTCTGTTTACTCATTTGTTTTCAGGTTCTGTGTAAGACACTTACATGGTGTTTCTTAACTAAAAACATTCAAAAATCTTTTCTTTTTTTTTTAAAAAAAAAAACAAAATCTATCATGTTTGCTCAAAATACAGTTGTGCAGCCTGTTTACATATTTCTTACATATACAAGATATATCTATGAAACTATAATCTCACATTTATTTGACAAAATCATTATATTAACATGTTATGTAACAAAATTTTTAAGAAAGTTGTCATGCTTTGTGTCTTTTGCAAAATAAGATTCTTTTCCAGTGAAGACACCTTTATCCCCTCCCTGCTGCATTCATACAGAGGGACTCACATTTATATCTTCTCTGTCACCTACAAAAATCTTTTCTTCTTTTCTTCCTGTTCTACGTTGAGTCCTTTCAGCATCCCACCAACTCCATATGAAAGGAAACTGTCTTCATTTCTCTCTAGCACTGATATTTCTACCTACTGGATCTCCTTAAAGCATCCCTCTGCATCCCCCGGGAACCCACTTGGTCCTCCCAAAGCCTGTACCATAGCCTCCCATATATGTACAACTATATCCATAAACAGCTCTACATTGAGTTATAAGAAAAATCCATTTTACTCATATTTATGCACCTTTGCATTGCCCCAATAGCCATGATACAGCTATCTGTTCCTATAATGGACTGAGTCATCTTTGCTATCTGACCTAAACACTTAGTGTTTTGCCAGCATGAAACCTTTGCCTGTGATGGCCCCTGGGAACACCCTTTCTTAAGTTCTTCCTACAGTCAGGCCTTTTCATCCCGTAAAACTTTTCTTCCAGAGCTTTCCTTATCACTTCTACCCAGATCCTTAATTCTGTCTTTCTTCTTCTTCTTTTTTTTTCTCACCAAGATTTTTTATTAGTGTTTTTTGAAAATCAATATCAAACATTATATAAAAAGCAAAACATTTAGAATAGATAACAAAAAAATCCATACAGTAATAAAACTTCTCTTTTCTCTAAAATACATGAAACATAAAAAATAAAATCTAAAGCTTCTCAAGCCAGATTAGGCTCAGTTACTGTGCTTTCTTTATATATATTATTTGATGATTTTACATCATGCACTCCATTAAACTTATTTATTAGACCTCATATCAGATTTATGCCCACTCTTATGATCACCCCATTTACAAAAATGCCCATTCATGCTGCTCATTTACTTACTGGAGCATAATTAAACTCCCTGTGGCCAGACCCTTAAAAAAAACAAGTCTTTTCCACACCCCTGCCAGAGGCCATCAATGCAGACAGAAGTCAGGCACTGAGTCATTTAGCTATGTTCTAGCCTTGAGTTCTTGTGAACAATGACTCTCTTTTTATTTTTTTTTAAATCCACTAATGAGTGAGTTCATCCCCTGCTTATCCTTCTGGGTTTGTGAGACCTCACTCAGGAGGATATTCTCCATATCCATCCATTTGCCTGCAAATTTTAGAATATCATTTTTTTCTTACTGCTGAGTAGTACTCCATTGTGTAGATGTACCACAGCTTGTTGATCCATTCCTCAGTTGAGGAGCATCTAGGTTGTTTCTAGGTTCTTGCTATTATGAATAATCCTGCTATGAACATAGTTGAGCTAATGCCTTTGGGGTGCAAATGTGCGTCTTTAGGATATATGCCCAGTAGCGGTATTGCTGGATCCTTGGGGAGATGGATTCCCAGTTTTCTGAGAAACCTCCATACTGCCTTCCAAAGCGACTGAACAAGTTTACACTCCCACCAACAATGGAGGAGTGTTCCTTGCTCTGCATCTTCTCCAGCATAGGCTGTCATTTGTGTTTTTCATCTTAGCCGTGAGAAGAAGATATATGATACAAAGATTAGGGACCTAACTCAGAAGTCAGTTAATTTTTAAAAACCTTGGTATTTTAGAGGCACAGTGTAATCAGACAACAGATACAAATTTGATCCAGAAGTTAGAGGATTCTAAGATGAATGAATTGCAAAAGTGTGTGTGTGTGTGTGTGTGTGTGTGTGTGTATACAATCACTGAATATTTCTAGAAGATACATTCATTACTATCAATCAGCATCTTTTTTATATTTTAATTTTTATTAAGCATTATATAACATGCGCATAGTATATAATATGCTGTTTGTCTCCTAGCAAGAGTAGATGACCATAGCTGAGTAATTTGTTTCATCAGCCAGGAAAATGTTTCTTTAGTCAATGTTCTCCTTGTCCTTGGACACATAGTAGCCATTGACTCCTCTTGATTGTCTATCTCTTTCCATCAAAAAACCACTTGTAATGAACTTGACCAACTCTTTTCCTTGCCCCCATTGATGAACTTGTGGATATACGCAGTGGACACCCCAGGAATGACCAAGCACATGCCCATGATGGCGAGGCCAGGGAGAATCTCGAACCACATCTCTGTACCGTGACTCACTCCAAATCACTATCGGCTCCTCGAGTTCAATCAGCATCTTAAGTCAGGTTCCCAAGAAAGCCTGAAAAGACTGTTTATAAGTTATTTATGGGGGAAAAGGATATGTGCAAAGGAAAAAAAAAAAACAAAAGATGCAGAAAGCAAACCAATCAAGGACTTGCTCACTGCCCTAAAGAAAGGATCCGCCTTGTAGCTAGACAACCTGCAATGAACTCTTAGAAGAGCTACTTCTTTGGTGAAGAGACTTTAAATGGCCAGGACAAATTTTTAAGGGAATAGCTATGACCCATTAGATGCCAGCACTCACTGCCACTGAGACATGGTTTTTAAGTGAAATAACTTCTGTGATAATGGGGGTGACATGGGGTGGCAAGCAATTAAAAATTCCATGGAAAATAAAAAGCTGTATAAAAAGTGATTTGTCCAAATATAAACATATTTAGATGTTGTAAGACAAGTTTGAAGAATACTACTTAAGACAAGGTGTCTCATTTGATGTTGTTGCTGGAAATACTCTGCTACTAATTATGTATATTTAATTATAAGGTTGGTTTCTTCCTCTATGAGACTAATCACTAATTAGGCTAATTACTAGTTAGGGAGACTACTTACAAAAATAAAATTGCTAATATTTTGGAATTGAGTATAAATATAGCATGTAACAGTTACTACTAGCTAAAATACAGAAGAGAAAAGTAAAAAAGAAAACTTAAAAGTAATGGTTGAATGACTATGTTAGAAATAAAATGCAATATTTGGAAGGAGAAATTCTAAGAATTAAAAATCTTAATATTCCTTGAATAGAGTTAATGCATGTTTTTTTCTAAAATTGAAATGCTGTCACTTAATAATACAAATATATGGGAAAATCTACCTAATGCATATAAAACCAACAAAAAGTTCCAAGAGAGAATATGGCTCTATAAATAAGCTAAATTTCTTATCTTTGAGAAAAGGAAATAATAGATTCTACTTGATAAAGAAGTACAAATTTATAAAAATAAATACTATGTATTTTAGTCAAGGTTCTCTGAAGAAACAGAACTTATGAAATGTATATATATATGTGTGTGTGTACATGTATTTACAGATATATGGGATTTATTAAAATGCATTCTTACAAGGCTGTGTCTAACAGTACAACTAATACAACAATAGCTGTCTATCAATGGAAGGTCCAAGAACCCAGTAGTTGTTGAGTCCATGAGGTTGGAGTCTCAGCTGGTCTTCAGTACACATTAAAATCCTAGAGAAATGGGCTCTAATACTAGTGAAGGAATGGACTTGCCAGCAAGAGTAAGTAGGCAAAGAATAAAAGCTTCCTTCTTCGATGATCTTTATGCAGCTGCCAGCAGATGGTGTAGCCCAGATTAAAGGTGGAATTTCCCACCTCAAAAAATCTGGATTAAAAGTGGATCTTCTCATTTCAGATGATTTAATTAAAAAGAAGAAAAAAATAAATCCCTTGCAGCTATACCCAGCCACTTGGGTTTTAGTTAATTCCAGATTAGCCAGTACTGAAGAGCCATACAATTCACTTTGTCTCTGCTGATGGATCATGGGTCAGGCCATTATTAACATTACTTTATCTATGCTGCCCATCATAGACCACCATTTTGCTTTTGATGATTCAGTATTGCCACCTGGGCCCTGCTACCTCAGGGCCCAATCAAACACATTGCATTTAATTAATCCAGCCGAGCAGCAGCATCTCTAGCCCTAAGGTCTGGCACAAAGAGTGACAACAAAGCTCTTCGGATGTGGTAATGTCACTCTTGTCATTTGTGTCTTGTAGGCTTCGTGAGGGACATGTCTTCTGGGTATTCCCATTGTGAATCAGGTTTAATGCAGCATATCCATTCTAGTATTGTAAATTTTTTCTGAGTCTTACACAATTTCTTCATTAAACTAAGGGATAGCAAACATCTCCAACTTTCTTTTGGTGGACCATCTTTTGACAAACGCTTCATCCAACCATTCAAGTAAACTTTTGATGCATTTAAAAAAAAACCTGTGTGATCTTCCACATTAAACATTAACTTTCTACTCAGTGCACCCATATCAATAAACCCAGTTTGATCTGGTTTTATGTTCCTTCCACCATTATCCCACACCCTTACATTCCATTCCCACACATATTCCCCAGATTTCTGCTGGAATGAATTAGAAAACCCATTAGAATTTTTAGTAGTGTAGTGCACTGTAGCTGAAATTTGGACTGATCTTAATAATAAAAACCCAGAGTCAGGTGTTGGGGTAAATTTGGAAAGATCAAAGAGACAAAGGAGCAGCCACTTCCTCAGGTCCATGCCAGCTCCTCAGACCAAAGGGAGGAGCTCCTGTTTCTACCCTGCCCTATCACTTCCTTCCTTCACTCAGCCATATCACTTCCTGCTTCCTCCTCCCAAGTGCTGGGATTAAGTTATGTGTCACCACTGCCTGGCCTCTATGGCTAACTAGTAGCTGGCTCTGCCCTCTGATCTCCAGGCAAGCTTTATTTGTCAGAACACAAACAAAATATCACCACAGTGCACCTCTGCTGACAGCCTATACAAGGAACACCGAGGAAGAAAGCATTTGTTCTTTGCCTATTTGCTCTTGCTGGCAAGTCTATTCTTTCTCCAAAGCTCACTGTAAGAAAGCAAACAGCAGCAGTAATGTTGTCATCCTAGGGCAGAGGTTCTCAACCTCCCTGATGCTGTGAGCCTTTTTCTTTAATGCAGTTCCTCATCTCACAGTGACACTCCTCCCCCACCCTCGCCACAGATTATTTTTGTTGCTACTTCCTAACTGTAAGTTTGCTACTGTTATGAATTGTAATGTAAATATCTGGGTTTTTTTGTGTGTGTGTGTGTGTGTGTGTGTGTGAGAGAGAGAGAGAGAGAGACTCTTAGGTGACCAGTGTGAAAGGGTCGTCAATTCCCAAAGGAGGTCATGACCCATATGTTGAGAACTACTGTCTTAGGGTGTGGCTCAGCGAGAACCACTCCATGTTAAATCACAGAGCAGTGTCTGAAATCTGAATCCACCTTCGGACCCTTTCGTAAACAGTCCTGTGCTTTAGGAATACTATGTTCTCATAACTCCATAATTAGCTCATCCTGACCAATAGTCCTGTTAAGATTTGAAATAAGATTGTTGGCTCATGCCTCTGTCTCCTTTGCATAAGAAACTTATCAAGACAATGAAAAGTTCCAAGATGAGGGATGATGCACAGTCATGGTCTGCTAAAACATCCAAGGCATAAACTGGAGGCCCTGGAAACAGATGGGTAATGGTAGAAACTGTCCACTCCCAGTGAATCACACTCTCAGGAATCTCAGGCAAAGTGTCACTGGCTTGTATCAGAGCCTAAAGTACTGGGGGACTCCTGGTCAGAGACAGACTTTAGGGGAGCATATATACAGGTTCCAGTGCACTGAGTCTCTACAGGACAAACCCAGGGCAAGGCTAGCATTGGCCCCGGACCCCTGAAGGACTATTCAAAAGTGCAACCAGCATCTATGACTTTATTCCACAGAAGTCTCAGGGGTACAACTGGCTGCTAGGAGCTCAGGAATTAATATGTATGTCTCTAATTGTTAGAGATTCTAAGTGAAGTTCTTTTTACATATACGTTGGCCATCTATGAGTCTTCTTTTAGAAAAAGACACTGAAGTCTTTGCCTATTCTTTTAGCCCAAGCCATTTTCTTGTTATTGGGTCTTTGAAAAGTTTTCAGATGTTTTTAACCATAAAGAAATGATAAATGTTCAGGATAAGATATCTATTAATTATTCTGATTTTATTATTGTATGCTATATGCATATACTTGAATAAGCATATATGATTTAAGTTACTTTATTTACTCCATTTCCATTTTGTTTTTCACACAGGGAACTGTTCTGTAGCCCTGGCTAACCTGGAACCTGCAAGCCTCCTGCCTAGGTCTCCAGAGTGCTGGAATTATGGTCATGTGCCACCACACCTGGACCAATTTAATTTTTAACTGAAAATAAACATTTTTTAAAATCCATTCAATTTACACACACTTCAGAGCTGTTGGGCTGCTCTTTGTGTGTGTGTGTGTGTGTGTGTGTGTGTGTGTGTGTGTGTGTGAATTCCAGTTCCTTGGTATGTGTGATATGATAATAGGAACAGTTGTATTCTTGATGAAGTTATACATTTTTTGACTGTGGGGTTTTCTTTTTCTCTAACCATTTTCTTGAATCTAGTCTTTGTTTCTTTCAAGTAAAGAAGATGGCACCAAAATGATAATGTAATGACTTCATATTGTCCTTGGATTTGGTTCTTACTTCATCTTGAGATTGTCCTTAGTAGGGGAAGAGAGAGATGGAAGACTGAGAAACTGAACAGGTACAAACTTGGTGATTCTGTGACTTAGAGAGAATGTATGAGAGCTTTCTTCCTATTGGCTTCACTGAACCAGGCTTAGCATGGAACACTACTGTATATCCTGCTAGACCTGCCTAGAAGTGTATGGGATCGTAGTCTCGAAATCCCTACTTGGTGGTCTGTATCCAGACCCTTATCACACAATGCCAACTTTTCTTGCTTTGGCAGCACCCCACTAATTAAACAACAAGAATCTTTTTTTTTCCTGGCCTTATAATGATTCTGCAGTAAAGGGCAAAATTAATTTCTAGGCTATGACTCAGGTCCTGGTAAAATATTGGTCAAGAGATGGAAGGATGCAGCCACTATTTTGAAGATTTCCATGCCTTATTAGCAACTAAAATACGCATGTAAACAATTACACTAATTGAAGAAAATATCTAAATATTTGACTTCTTGGAATCTTTAAAGGAGTAAACAATTTGCTGTACAAATACTTTTCTATTCTTTGCAAGCCTATTGTGTGTTTGACGCAGCACAGGAAAATAAACCTAAAGAGGATATGAATTTATTTATGTCCTCAAAGAATTTATAGCTTAGCTCAGAGGATTGGAAATAGTTTGTTTATTAAGCAAAAAGCCCTCTCCTCCCAGGAGTAGATCATGTGACCAATAGAGCTCAAGAATAAGGTTGACCTGTCCTGTGGTACAAGAAGAAACATGGTTATAAGGACAAGCACCAAAGCTGTGCAGCATAGCAGTGCAGTATCACCCAGTCACAGGAACAGCCACAGAGTCCCTCGTGGATGCTTCTCCAAGGATGGAGGGACTTGGCTACAGAACTTCCAGCTCCGAGCATTCCCTCTCTTCACAGATGAGGAGAGATTTACCAGATGCATTTCTGCTCAGCTGCAAACCAAGGGACATAGCTGAGGAGTGACATGCTGACTCTCCTCACGTACACCACTCATGTGTGCGTCCTCAAGCACATCAGTGAATAACTCCAGCACTCACTTCTCCTTTCTAGATGTTCTACCCAATAACATCCCTTCCAAGCCTTGTTCCCTTCAAAACCAGATTCTTGAAGCATGCCTCGGGGCTTTCTTCACCCCATGCTCAGAATGTTCACAGCCTTTAGTACTCCTTTTCTTCCACAAAGATTTTCTATACTCAATGGCTGAAGCACTGACTCCTGGTTAAAAGATACCTTTCCCCACCAACTATTTCAATAACACCTTTGTAACTTTTTTAAAAAGTTATTACATTTTATTTGATTTATCTTTATGTATGCATGCATTTCAGGGTACATGTGTGGGATCAGAGGACACCTTGAGGGAGCAAGTATCTCCTAACATGGGTCTTGGGGACTGAATTCAAGCAGTGAGGCTTGAGCCAAATGCCTTCGTGGACTCAGCCATCTCTATTGCTTTTCTCTTCACACTCCATATTGATGTTTCTGGGAATGTTCTCTTCTCATTACATTTTTTAAAGGGCAAGGAAATACCTTTTATGTTCTGTTCTACAATTTCTTAATATGTTTCTCCAAAGGAGTACTAAATATTTATTGTATGGCTCTAGGTTCATAAAGAAGACCCTGAGCAAGGAGAGGCACCCACAGAGAAAATCAAGACGGCTCTGATCTCTGTGTGTGAGTGTATGTATGTATATGTATACACACACACACACACACACACACACACACACACACACACACACACGCCTGGGTTTCACCTGAGAGATTTTTTTTTTTTAGATTTTTACTTTGTACATGGGTGTTGTGGATACATGCATGTCCATGCATCATGTGTATTCAGTGTCCACAAAAGACAGACAAGGGCACTGGATCCTCTGCAGCTCTTAATGGCCAAAGATCTTTCTAATCCACTCCAGACACTCTGATGCAAATGGTACCAGGATTTTAGGCTTAAACACTAAAGACTGAAAATCTCTGCCCCATGGGATGGTCTTTTCCAATCCATCCTTCCTCTGACAGCATCTCTACCCACATCCTATTTCAAAGTACTTGGTAAATGCCAAGGCTTCTTTGACTCACTCTGATTTAATAGGCTGCTTTCCAGGGAGATATTTCACATCACCAAAACTTCCTTTAAGCATTATATGGTAGCTGAGTACAAAGTAAGTGAGGGGCTGGACATATTTTAATCTGAAACTAAACACTAAACATGGAGCATGGAGTGTAGAGCTGTCTAGCATAATGTGAATGTCCTCTTTGAACATTACCCCAGTCCAGACTGTAACCTTAACCTCACACATCTGTCCACCTTAGCCCAAAGCTAGAGATGCTTCTAGTGGACAGAAAGAAAGTCTGGATACCTTCCAGCTCCTGTCAACTCTCTGTTTAACTGAAGATATGAAGGCAGTTAAAAGCTTTTCTTAAGCTATTTTGAAAGTCAAAATATAAAGAAGTATTGCACCTAAGTAATATTCGGTAAAACCATAAAACTTAAAAAAAATTAAAGATCTGGGTTTCAGACATTGGGTTACAGCAAAAGCTTCAAATGGTAATTTCCTCTTCTCTGGACAGCATTCTTTCTAAAATTACAAACTGACTTCTAAGACAGAACCCACAGAATGAAATTTAACCTCCTTTACAGAAAACTTATTACTGTGAAGTGCTGACCAAGGCCTCGTTGCCTTTGCTCTCTGTGTCTTTACATTCGTAAACAATTTCCCAACCTACTTCCAATCTTTCTGATTCTTCCCAAACTCTCAATACCCTAGAAATGACGTTGTACTACTACTCTTAGAAAGGCTGAAATAACCTCAAACCAATGCCTTCCCTACGGCTGTTCCCATGGCCATCTTTGAATTGTTTTGTAAGACTGACAATTCATAACAGAAAGCAGCTGTCTGGAAGGATGAGAGATTTTCTGTAAACTGAGAAATGTTGCCATGTAATGTCTGGCTACCCAGACCTTAGTGAACATATTACTTGGTGTCCAGCTTTGTTGTCAATCGATGAGAAGTCTAGACAACTGGATTCTAGGTCTGTCAAACAAGGTTTGGACTCTTTGGTTGGTATGATCTATCTCATGGTAGATACAGGAGATGTTTTCTCACATTAATATTCTTGATGATGTACATTTTATATTTAGATCTTTTCCTTGTTGAAGAAAAAGACTTTGTACAATGTCCTTTCAGGGTGAAAGGACTTTTCCATCCTTCTTTACCTGGAAAAATCACATTTATCTTGAAAACTCAAGCTTAACTGTCAGGGACATGCCTCCTTACTCTTTCTGAGCAATTTTTCTCTTCTGCCTTTTATTCTCCCAAAGAGCGAAAGTGCCGAAATGACTAGCTGTGAACTACTGGAAAGCAGAAAGGGCATCCTGTTTGTTGAACCTTAGCAATCCTGGTCCTACCACACGGAGTTGGTGCTTCAGACACTTATCAAATGTGTATATCTTAGAATGTTCTATTTGGTGACCACATTAAGGATAAAAAATTATATAAATAAATAAAGATAGTAATAGGGGGACAAAAGAAGCATGCAAGAAAGTAAGTCAAGGAAGCAGTTAGAGCAGGGATGAAAGGGGATATAGGAACAATGGAGAAGATGAGCCCCAGAGCGCAGAATTACCCGTGATTACTGACTTTCCTTTTTAAGGCACAGGTTTGGGAATCCATCCTCAGAGATGCTATTAGCTTTGAAAACACGGTTTGGAACCTGGTCTGCGCGCCCTCGGCTTTTGTCCCCCCAAAGAAATGAAATCACATGCTTATATACTTTAACACTGTTTGGCCCATATCTTAAGCACATTACTAGCTAGCTCTTTCATCTTAATTCAACCCATTTCTATTAATTTGCTCACCACGTGGCTTCCAGCCCGTGGCTAGAAGGTACCTCTACATGTCTGTTGCTCTTGGGGGTCCAATCGAGAGTGACTAACTCCACTCTCCTTCTACCTGGCTGCCTCTGATTCTCCACCCACTTCTACAGTGGCGTGCAGGGGCACAAACAGTTCTTTATTTACATCATACAGAAGACATTCTACCACAGTCCATTATCTTTCTTTTTTTTTCTAACTCAAACCCCACAGCTTCATACCCATTCACTCACTCTGTTCTTCTGACTCAGAACTCCAAGGCTCTTAGGCACCTCCCTTCTCTGCTTTACCTGGATCAGATAGTCAGAATGCAAGCAATACTTCCCCGACTGGGGGTATTTCATACTGGTTAACAGAGGACATGGTTTAAAGTGTCCTTAATCAGAAGAATTTGTTGCAAACAACACCCAAAGAAAGAAGCATCCTGTAAATTCTTCAGACTATTCAGACTATTGCAGAAGTTACTCACCTACCTGACAGAATGCACTCAGAGGAAGGGGGTGGAAAGGCAGCAGCAAAGAGCCTGTGTCTATAAAATGACCCATGGACAGCAATCTGTGATTCAAAGGAAGAAAATACCGAACTTGTGAATTCCCAGGTACTAAAACTAATTTGTTCACCACGAACCAATCTTACAATTCATTAGCTTCACCCTGGAGACAGGAATGAATGTCAGCTCTCTTCCTGACCTATAAGTAATAGGGTGTCACTAGCTCAGAAATGAGCATAATAACAAAGTGAATCGATAGGATGTTACAGAGCTGCAAAATAAGAGGCTGCATCTGAATTTTTAGAGAGAGAAATTTTCCTTTCTTCCCCTTTTGGAATTTTTTTTAATTGAAAGATTATCTTTTAACAGCACTAAGATTAACCAGAATATTCTAAGAATTAAAAATAAATTATCCAATCATTTATGTAACCTGAACGAAGGGCTGAGAACAGGGATATTACCTCATAAGCTAATCATGTGGTAAACTGTTATAAGCAGCAGGCCTGAGTTCCTGACCAGGCAATCTGACTTCAATGTGGGCTGCTTCCAGGCCTGGATCTAAAACACCTGCCATGCACATTTCTCTGTGTTATTCATTCTTAGTGAAGGGGATAGAAGTGACCGTGGTTACACTGGAAATTACATGTTCAATATGGCAGAGTCATATTGAAGGCTATGTGGAGGAGAGCCACAGCCAAACCTACATCTGTCTGTTCTTGTTACATGAGTGAAAATTATGCTGTCTGAGAACTACATTTTAGAGCCTTCTTGGGAAGAGCAGCATTTTTATTTGTGTATGTGTTCTCCTTTCAGTTCATCTTTATAAAATTTAATAAAAAATTATTTCAAAGAAAACATAGTATAAATGTAGATAAGCCTTCTCTCCCCTCCCCAAAAAAAAACATTAAAAAGGTAAGAAAAAATGCCTTTCCACTTTACCAGCTCTAATAGACCTGCTGTTATGAGCCAGAGCTCTCTTAGCCATTTTGTAAAGTTTTTATTTTTTTCACTTAAAAATACTATGAGAGTTGAGGATGCAGTGTAGTGATAAGGTGGAATAGGCTAGAAAGCACAGGCCCTGGGTTCAATTCCTCATACAAAAAATAAAAATATCATGAACACATTTCCTTCTGCTTCATTAAACACTATGCAGTCATATTAATGCAATAACTCTGGGAAATCACAGGTTGGTGAATGGCAGAGTGTGTGTGTAGGTGTGTGTGTGTGTGTGTGTGTCTGTCTGTCTGTCTGTCTGTCTATATCTGCCTTTAGCTAGCAAACCCTGAACATTGCCAGGTGAAGTGAATGCTTCCATCCTGTGCTTCCAGTGATGACCTGGAAAAATCCAGTCATTTGATACCATGGTCCAAGTTAAGTTTCTATTGCCAGGAAAACAAACAAACAAACAACAAAACCAAACCCTGTTGTCAGGATGTATTCTTGTCATCAAAACACTTCCAATGTGATGGCCTAGAGAAGCTCTGTAAGAGCTGTGACTCATCTCCAGAGCCAAAGAAATATGGTATTGCAGTCTGCCAGGTCTGGGCCAATGAGACAGCTCCACTTTTTACTCAACAGGAAGAATAAACATCTGCAGTGAGCAATTTTCATGGTAGAAATTGCAGCATTTCCTCCTATTCACATTCCATTGGTTTGAGCTTAATTGCCTAACCAAACCTAGCTTCCAGGGCATCTGGGAAATGACACACAAACAGGGTGGTCTTGCATTCACCAAGACTCCATGATATGGTAGAAAAGAACAGAGATGAAGGGAAAATGACAGCCTTTCAGTCTTAGCTTACGGCACAGTGTTTGAGAATAGGAACCCTGCTTTGGTGGCTACTAGACACTCACTCACCCTGGCAGGTTACTAGCTAACTATCTTACACACTCACTGACTCACCTTGACTAGTTACTAGCTATCATATACACTCACTGTCTCACCTTGACTAGCTAATTAACTTGTTTTCACAACAGAGCCCTTAAGACTCCTGTACTTGTGTGGTAATTAAGTTGTCTGATGTACAGAAAGAGCTTCTAAGACATTGACTGCAACTACAACACAGCCAAAGCCAATAGAAAATTGACAGTCTTTGGCCAGAAGGTAAAAATGAATGTAATACAATAAAGAACCAACGTTAGGTGGCATTAAATGAAATATAGAAGCTGAAAGCCAACCCCTGGAGCCAGCTGCTCAGGTCTGGATCCTGACTCAGCACTTCCTAGCCACTTGAACAAGTTAGGTTACCTCTGCATCTCAGTTTCACATTTAGACAGTAGAGACTAAGATAAACAATACCTGCAGAAGACATGTCACCTAGACTAATATTCAGTAGGCACTATGCAAAGTGTCAGCCTCTTCTCAAAGGTATGTTCTCAAAGAGTTTTAGCCAGTACTTTCTAGAAAAATAATACATTCACCCATGTCTTTGCAGTGAACTCCACAGGTCATCATACTAAACTCTTACCATTTCTAATCTATTTCTCAGTACCCTGCGCTTCAGACAGGCATTGTGAATGCACCTGATTTCATTTCCTTTTGGAGTTGTCCATATTTTCATGTCTTCTGTGGTTCTGTAATACAGGCTTTTAAATGAAGAAGTCTTCTTTCAGGTAATGAGTTTGTCCAGAGTATGTTCCTGCTGTTTCTGAGACTTCGAGAATGAAAGCTATTCTCAGAATCCAGAACTGATTTAGATCATATTCTTCTTTTCTATTTTTTTTTAATCAAGGCATTCTTGAATGCTAATATAGGCTAAACTACTCAGTATACTCACTATATTTTAGCTTCCAATAAATGTATTCATTAATTGATGACAATCTGTAATTGGGAAGAAAATCAGGGTGTTAAGAACTTTCCTGAAAACCAGGTTCCATTAATTTCTTCAGTTTCTCTGACAAATGTTACTAGTTTATGGCTATTCTTCCATAAAAGAAATGAATTTTTTTAGAGAAATTCCCATAAAATCAAAATTGTATGAGTTGGAAAGTATTTTTCTATATATTTAAAGTCATACTGTTCTATTAGATTCTCAATCATTTGTTCAAATTTTTATTAGAGTGGGCCCCTGTAATATTAGGTTTCTGGACCAGATATCAAGTGCCAGGAGTTCCTTAGTCAGGGTAGGGCCTGGAGAATATCCCCTCATTTACCTGCTAGCTTGATTTTATGCAGGTAAGCACAGATACTGTGAGTTTCTCAGCCCAATTACTTTGTCTTGTCCAGAGGAAAAGATGTCACTGCTTTCTTCCCTACCCTCTGGCTCTTACAGTCTCTTCTCTGGAGATATTCCCTGGGCCTGTGTTAGAGGAGGGCTCTTTCTTATCCTCCGCAGGATGGCCCACATACATGGGCAGTGTTAATTGGACGTAATGAATTATCAGAACAGGAAGTGGGGAAAGGACATGTTAGAGGGACATAGAAGAAGATGGAGAAGGGGGTAGGGAGAGGGTATGGTCATATTTTATTGCATGCATGTGTTTTATAGATTCTCCCTCAGGTTGGACCTTTTCTGATACTTTTCTGGTGATTAGCTATTCTAGGCAAGAACAGTATAGAAACATGGCATTTGCACATCACTCCTGGAAGTACAGGATGTCTACTTGTCTTATGGTGATATTTACTTTGGTCTCTTAATTAAGGAATACCTGTTGAGTTTCTCCATTGTAAAATTACCTTGCCATTGTAATTTTAAATGCATTGAAGAATGTGTATTTAAACTATACAAATATTTGTTTTTCACAAGTATTTTAACATCTACTGATGATAATACTTGTCTGAAACAATTCATTATGGTACTTCATGTCAAAGACAGACTTTTCTTTTTTCCACTCTTCATTGATATTCTTAAAATTAATATTCTGCTGAAAGTTTGAGTATTTCCTTCTAGTCCAAATGCACACAATGTGCCGAGTCTCTTTCTGTCCTGTGATATAACCTGGTCTGTAAGATCTAACTCGGTGGCAGTGTGGTCAGGTCTTCTAGCAGATCTAACACAGAAAGCTCATACCTCACTCTTCTGTTTTCTATCAGAGATGAAGGAGATCCCAGCACAGCTCACATAGGGAAATACAGACCTTTGATGAAGAACTCTGCTTTGCTTTGCATCTGTTTGGGTTCACCCTACTATTAATGAGCAATACTGTGGGCAAATGCTCCTGGGGAAGACAAGGGAGGAATGAGAAAAATTAGGCTCCAATTATTAGTGTGTGCCTCCTGGGAGTGGCCTCGAGTAGTGTGGCCACGCCCCCCCAGGTGCTCCCCACAGGGCACACCATGCCTGGGGTGTGTCTATCTACCGGCAGGGTATTTCTACATGGTCACCCTTTAAAGAGCTGCAGCTAGACACTCACTCACCTGGCAGACACTCTCTTTCTCTGCTCCTTCTTCCCTCCCTCCGTCTTCTCTTTCCTCTTTTCTCTCTTCCCCTCCCCAACCCGTTCCCCCAATAAACTCAACATGGCTTCCCGGCAACTGGCCATGTGTTCCATCCTTCCACGCGCAAAATACTAACACCAATACTAACACCAATCCCTAATACTTTAGAAAAAAACCACTTATTCCGGGCCACCCCTTTTTGCATTTCCCCACAGTTACGTGTTCATTACATTTGATCATCAAGACAGAGCCCAGGCATATGAGCTAGTCCTGGCAGAGAAGAAAATTTATTGTATGAAGAAGTATTTGGTGTCACTCTAGGTGAACATACCAGCATAATAGTTTCTTGAATCTGAATTTTTAAAGAAACTGTCCCAAAGGTCCTTTATTGGCATTCACTATGAGAATCATGGGTTTTTGTTTTGTTTTTTGGGGTTTTTTTTTTTTTTGGTAGTGATTATTTTCTAGAGGTACCTACATGTCCTTTATTCTCCTTCTCTTCTCCCTCCTCTTTCTTATGGAATATTCCATATTTTCATACAAGTTCTCAATATTCCACTTCCAGATTAGTTTATCTAGAAGACTGGAGACCTTGCCCTGCTCAATTCTAGGATAGAGACATCCTTCTGAACTCCAACTTTCTTGAGGACCAGCTGCTACCATCTACAAGCTAGAACCTAAAAACTCATCCTAAACTCATAGCACATTTTTCCTGAATTCCAAACATCACCACACTTCATAAAGCTCTCCTTAAAGTAATCATCATTCTTACCCATCTGTGAACCTTGCCAGTTACAGTAATAACTGGCCCAACAAGACACGCCTAGTGGAACATCCTGAGAGTAATGAAATTACTTTCTGATTGGATTTGAGGACAGCTCCGCAAGGTAGAATTTATACCTGTCCCCATTATCAGGGCCAAGAACCTGATACATCATAGGCAGTAGGGTAGAAGCTACTACTATCATTCTGCTACCTGGACAGAGTATTATACTACCTTCTATGTATATATTTCTATATGCAGAGATTAGTGCCTCTGTCAACCCTCATCAGAGAAGCTTCTTGCAATTGATAGAGATTAGGTGGAGACCCACAACTGGTCAACATGCATAGAATAAGAGACTATGGAGTACTCGCCTTAAATGAGACATGTATGTCACCCCAAGGTTCAGGGATCATTCTGCAATAGGGGACAGAAGATTCTAAAAGTCAGAGATGATGGATGACTACAATAAAATAGGGTTACCTGAATACAATGTGGCAGTTGGCATATAAATGCACACAGGCTGTTGCAGCAGGTAGCATGTACAGGAGCTGTGTAAGCTCAAGCTAGACAACAATTTCATCATGGAGGAGAGAGGAAAACAGGAAGTCTCACCCTAGTGAAGAAAATATTGGAAAGTGATAGTTTCTAGCAGAGGAGAGGGAGAGTTATTTTTCTTTAAGGGTATGACCCTTAGAAGGTTGACTGTGCTCCAGAGGGTTGCTTTACACCCAAGAGTATGAGTAGCACAAATTGAATTCAATGGAATAAAAAATGCAAACAAAAAAGAAAAGCATAGGAAGTTGGGTGGGTATGAAAGTGGAGGAAGGGTGAAAATGAGCAAAATATATGAAATTATCAAGAATTAACAGGAATGTTATTTAAAAAAATAAAGATCTCCTCTGCTAAAACATTCCTGTAACTCAATATTTCAGGTCATCTTATTTAGATCTGAGACTAAGTCCACTAAATATTCCTCATTGTACCTGGACAACCCAACTGTCCCTTGCTCAGGAAGCCTCTCTAAGAGGCCTTTTACTTCATTTAATTCTGGCATTGCTGCACATGCCTTCCTAGCCAGTTCTATTAGGCTACACTCCCACATGCTTGTGTTACCTGCCCACCACCATATACACTAGGAGGAAATGCCAAATTCTGATATATGGAAGTCTCCTTTACTTCCTATAAGCTAATATGTAGCATAAATCAAGTAACATCAATCTTTATAATCTTACAGAACTTAGTATTCTATCTTGAAGTTTGAAATATTCAGACATGAGACTCTACTTTCAGGTAAGACGCTAGCTATAAACATACTCGATCTATCCCTCCCACTCCATACTGCTGTGTAGCACGTGGGCTGATATTTCAGGATCCTGAACACCATTGCCATTTCAGTCGGTAGATTAGGGAAGGTGATATATTCAAAGTACATCAAAGCCATAGTTAGAAGTTTTCTCTGGCTTGGACTCAGTGTTTCACCTACAGCCCAGCAGAGCTCATTCATATGGGTAGAGAAAGCTCTGAGAAGCCCTGCAAGAAGGAGATGGGGGTGTCTCCTTAAAGTGGCAGTGGAGGCAGTAGGCGGCCATGATGCCCTATATATAGTTTGGAAGAATTGGCCATAATGATGGTAACAAATTACATAGCAGAGGTAATAACAACTAAAGCATTTATTTACTCCCCACTATGTGCTGTTCTCCTTCAAGCAGTCTTTTCTTAGAAAAATGTTACAAGTGAGATATTCTTTTTTAAAAAATAGAAAGTGGTTCTCAACTCTTCTAATGCTATGACCCTTCAATATAGTTCCTCATATTGAAGTGACCCCAAAGCATAAAATTATTTTTGTTTCTACTTCATCACTTTAATTTTGCTACTGTTATGAACCATAATGTAAATATCTGTGTTTTACTATGGTCCTAGGTGACCCATATGAAAGGGCTATTTGAATCCCAAAGGGATTTGTGACCCACAGGTTGGGAACCACTGCTATAAAGAAAGAAATAGCAAATGCTTAAAATCGTCTGCATCAAAGTCTGTGTCGGAATTCTAGAACTCTCCAATACAGATACAGCACGCATCCATACATGAGAAGTAAATTCCATGGATGGATCTAATCAGACTATTCGGGATTTTTTTTTTTTATTTAAAAAAGGTTTCTTTCCATATATTCCCCTGCTTGCCCTCCCTTCCCTCCTCCCAACCCCTCCCAATCCTCCCTCAGCTCCCCCTGCCTCATCCTCCTCCATTCTTTCCCCAAGGAGGGCAAGAAGTCCCAAGTGGGTCAGTTCAGTCTTAGTCAGACTATTTGTAGAGAGAGGGGAGAGGTTGGGTTGTCACAAAGCTTATAGTGTGCTCATCCCTTTCACATGTGCAAAGCACAGCTCAGGGGAAGTGTTTGCTCTTCCATTTCCAAGGGTTGTGACACTGAGATCCTTGGCCATGGCCAGCGACATCACACCAGCAGCTATCGTCTGAACGACTCTTCTGCCACTATCATATAAGGACCCTGAAACTTGTCTGAAGATCCAGGATAATCTTCCATTAAGATCCTTACCAGTCACTCCATATTCCTTTTATGTTCTGAAGTTTTGTTCTTGAGTTTGGAATGAGCAACATCTGTGAAGAACTGTTTTGTGCTCCCTTCTTCAGGGCAAGATCTTCAAGGCAAGGGACGAAGTTCTTTGGCTTCTGACCTAGCAGGCTTTCTCATCTAATGTCTTTTGATAATTGAACCAGCATATTCATATGACTTTGGGTATATGTGCAGGCAATAGGGATAGAGCCTCAGGGAAAATAAACACAAGCCTGGAACCAATAAAAAACGAGAGTGGCCCACTTTGTTAATTTTTAGTCCTCTCATTTCTTTTTAATAAAGTCATATCTCTAAATTTGTATTGATGCATTCTAGACTCTGCAGAAAATGAAGATAATTTTATTCAGGATTGTAGTTTGCTTTTTTGGCCCTTCATGATATTGAACCTTTGAGACCCGTAGGCTCTGGAAAGAGTTCAAGTCCAGCATTTTTACTGTGAGGTTAAGTGTTGTGGGATAGACACCCAAAGACCACTCAGCATGCCCAAAATCTGAATTGAGAGCCTGTATTAGGCCAGCCAGCAACTGCTTGGAGAGAAACACTCCTCCCAGAGCAGTCTCAAATGCAGAGACCTTTTACAGGGACCTTTTAAAGGCAAAGGATACAAAAAAGAAACCACATACATTCTGGTTGGCAGTTGCAGGGGTAAGTAAAGCGAGCAAGCAGTTTAAGAGAAGCCAAAACATGCAACTAGCTGGAACTATTCGACCCTGAGTTTCTAGTACAGTGTTGAGTCTTTAGAACAGATCTTTTCACAGTAGGGGTGGAGAAGGGGGAAGAAGTTTCAGGATAAACCAAAGATGGCTTTGGGTTAGTTGGGGATTTCTGAGATACAAATAGGAGGAAATGCTTATGAAAGAATTAGGAGCAAAGGAGCAGATGGATACAGGAAGAGCTTTGATGATGTGTGTGGAGGTTCTGTGAAGGGAGGGGAGGGAGAGGAGGGCTGGGTAGGAAGAGTTGCAGGCTTCAGTATAGCTGCAGGTCATTTTAGTCAGGTCAAGAGAGACTCCAAAAAGGATAAATGTTCAGGAGCAAGGCCAGGCTGCACTTGCAAGCCATGATCAATCTTTGGTCAGAAACCACCCAAGAGCATAAGGTTGCGGTGCGAATTCAGTGGCAGATATCAAAGGTGTTGAAAAGAGAGAAGCTGTCCTCTAACTACCATTCCACAGTCCTCTCACTACTATTCAAAGTGAAATCTGGAGAGTACTCCTTGACAATTGACACTCTTTGTAGATAGGAAAATCGGGATTGCCTAATCCTCAGCCTTAGACACATCAGCTGTACTGTGAATATTCACAGTAACACTTGGGTGTCTTTCCTTTAATCCAAGGGTCTTTGTTTTGTTTCTCAGTCTCATTGATCTTTACAGACTTCCTTTTCCTTTTAGAAAGTTGGCATTCAACTGAAATAAATGACATTTAAAGCTGAACTCTTAAATTCAATGCTCCTCAGACTTTCACCGTCTATTTTAACTTTAGATGCCACCGTTTATAAAGCTTCAAATTAGAACAGTTTTTGGTTAGTGCTTTTAACAAGAGGCTGACACCCTCCTGAACCATTTCATCTCCAAATTTTCCTTTATGTTGTTATGGTGATTGAAGAGAGTGGGGCAGAGAGAAGAAACTATAAGGAAACTGAAAATGTTG
Source organism: Sigmodon hispidus (assembly GCA_004025045.1). Classification (NCBI taxonomy): domain Eukaryota; kingdom Metazoa; phylum Chordata; class Mammalia; order Rodentia; family Cricetidae; genus Sigmodon; species Sigmodon hispidus. The sequence goes on along the minus strand of PVIH01004669.1, from coordinate 72,863 downwards.
CAATAAACTACAGGGGTTTTCACTGGTTACAAACACTTATCCAAGCTGGGCTTGTTATAATACATTTTTCTACAGTGCCTCCAGAATAAAACTAAGGTGTTCCACTAACGACTGTTTCTCTGGTTTGGACAAGATATCTTCACTTTATCCTAGACCATCAGAAGCATTACTGATGAATAAAGATTGATGCCCAGCTTATTCTAAAAGGTGGGGGGAGGACATAATCCAACTATGAATAACACCTGTACTAAGAATGATCTGTAAATGTGGGTTTATAGGCCATCAATCTAAATAGCGCGCTTATAGAACAATACACTGATGAGATGGGCTAGAAGCATATTTTTCAGGAAATTAGGGGGTGTGTTCTCTCTCTATCATCATATGCAGCTTCCTCCTTTTCTAATGTCGCTGCACTCTACAATTGCCTGCTAATGAGTTACCCAGTATGCCAAGTTGACTCATGTAGACAGGTCTTTCTTTCACAATGCTTGCCGGTAAGATTTCAGAGGAAGCAGTGAGTGACATGCCCCTGAAACCGTCATTCGGAGGACAGGCTGGTACACAAGAAAGAGCCAAAGGGTGCAACATCAGTACTTAGTCCTAAAGGGGCTGGCAAAATTGCTGAATGGGTAAAGTGCCTGCTGCACAATTATGAAGATCTGAGTTTGAACTCCCAGCTTCCATGTAAAAGCCAAGTGTGGCAGTGTTTACCTATAACCAAGCATAGGGGCTGCAGGAGGCAGAGGTAGATTCTGAGGGTTCTCTGGTCAGCTAGGTTCAATGAGAGACTGTGTCTCAAAACTTTAAGAAGAAACTTGAGATGGGCCTCTGGCCTCCACACATGCACAAACAAGTAGACACACCAGCAGGCAACGTACATATAAAACACAACCACAGAATTAAAGCAACAGAGTACTATGATACTAAGATTCAAGGGAGCGTAATGCTTCAAATTGACTGGCAGGAGATTAAAGAATGCTAGGGATCTAACCTGGAACAGGGAAGCAACCAAATACAAGCACAACAGGAAACTGCCTCTACCCCAGGGCTGGAGAGACAAATGAAAGCAATGTTCTCAGAGCCTGAGGCCAGCAGAAACTGGGGCCACTCTAGGCTACAGACATGGAAGATGTGGGAGCTGGACAGTTGTTGTGGCTGCCTGTGGAGAAGAGAAGGAGGAAGGGAAGGAGGGAAGAAGGGAAGGAGGGAGGTCTCTATCACTCTTTTTCTGCCTCCTACCACTGTTTTATACCGACAAAACCTGCTAGTAACACTCTTTGGGGACAGCCTTCTGCAATATAGAATAGAAAGATAAATAAGCTTAGGGTACAATTGCATGACTTGTTCTGCCAGCCCCCGAGAGCAATCTGTCATAGTCAACCTTTGAGTCAAACTGAATTGAGTAAGAAATATCCAGTGTCTGGTACAGCATAATTTCTAGGTGTGTCTATGAAAGCATTTACAGAAAGGATTAGTTATTGAATAAATAGGCTAACTAAGAAAGAGCCACATGCCCATGTATTGAATCTGTTAAAGACCTAAACAGAAGAAAAAGACAGAGACTAGGGCAATATGAATTCTCTTTCATTGAGACAGCTATATGCTCCTGCCATCAGACACCCATCTCTTGGTTCTCCTATGTACAGAGTCCAGGATTTATAGCAGAGGTTACCAGATCTCAGGGCCAGTGGTAAAAGGAGAGGTCACTGAGACAAGCAGATACCATGGGCTTGCTGGCCAGCCAATCTAGCCAAAATGGTGAACTTCAGGTTTCATGCTAGAACCTGTCACCAAAATGCTAATATGGAAAGCAGTTGACTGGCCTCCCAATCTGTAACAGAATCCTAACACACACACACACACACACACACACACACACACACACACACACACACACACACCCCAAAACAGCAGAAGTATGTTTATAGACATTTCAGCAGTTGAAAATTGTGTCCTAACTCCAAATCAAAATTCACTTAATGAGTTTTCTAGAAAACCCAGGTCAGCAACTCTAACAGCAGTTTTTCAAAGCAAACATTTAGTGCAATACAATCCGAAGATAAACTAACTTGATACTTACAGGCTGAGGAGTAACAGCAGGAGGAGGTTCAAGGTCTTTGTTTTCTGTAATCCAACCATTATGTTTCCATAAGAGCAGTAACAACACTGCAGTTCATAATATACAACACTAGTCTTGATTCTGAGCCAAGGTGTCTTGGCAGCCTTGTTGGCATTGGCTGGCATGGGCGGTACAAAGAACTCAAGTTGTATATTCACACAAAAGTCACCCAAAGCGACACAGGCAAGAGCTGCCAGAAACATCAAGAGGTCTTTACATTTAATTTTCAATTAATTTTTGTCCATCAAACATTCAGAAAACTGCTGCTAATATTTCATAGCCTCCCACATTCATGACTCCATTGTGGTCATGACCCATGGCTTAAGAAGCTGGATTTACAAACAGTTGTTGGCTTTTATAGGCACTTGTAAGTAGAATGAAAGGTAAAAGGTTGACAGAATGAAGTTGAGAAAGAGTTGAAAAACGTAAGTGGAGATCGTGAGGAAGTCCAACTGTGCCAGCTTAAAATGTGAGCGAGGAGCACATGGGAGCCAGGAAGGTTGTTACAGGAGGATTGTTTCCCACGGTCAGCTCTTGGGTTCCTGGCACGTGAACTGTCTGCATTTTGAGAAGGATACAGGGGACAGGAGTAGACTCATGATAACAATGAGAAAAGACAGATTGCTGGCAATGTCTCTGTCTAGAATTAGGAAGGGGAGATGTGTGCACCAGGTTTGGCCTTAAAACAAGTTCCATCAGGGGTCCATCTCCTCATTCTCAGAATAGACAGGAATCTCATGCTAAAGCCCACTCATACACCGGTTTAATGTGCATTTTGGGATGGCTAATGAGATTGAGCCCTTCTTTGTATATTTATCAGACATTTGCATACCTATTTTTATTAATATGTTTTATTTACCTTTAAAGTTTCTTCCACATTAAAGGGCAAATACTCCATTAATGATTTTGCTTTCTCTTGGTTTAACATCTGTCTGTTGAACTATCCAAGTTTCCTGAATTAGACAAAAAAAAATTTATTTGTACATATAGTCAAATCTATCAGACCTTTACCTCCTGGTTAGGTATTTTTGAATTAAAAAAAATATAATCTCACAGATGCTCTTCTATTAAGAAAAAGATTTATATTTTACATTTTAAATCTGCCTTACTGAATGCTCATGTCTATTGAATAAGCAAGGAGATAACTGAACCTGAAAAATATTTACACAAACTTTCTAGCTTTTCAATTGCTTCCATACTCACATTATTGAAAATAACTGTCATCCTATAGTTCTATACACAACAAAAATTACCTATCAAGAATGAGGCTAAAATATAGACAATTTTATATAAACCAAAATTTGAGTTTGTTACCAGAGTCCTCACTAAAGGAAATTCTAAAAGAATTCATACCAAAGGGGAATAGCTGTAAATGGGAGGAATGAAGACCAATGCACATGTAAATGCTTGATGAATATGAATGACTATCACAAAATCTATCCAATCAACATGCAATGGCTTGAATAAACAAGAAATCTGTCACATATGGGCCAGAGTCAATGAAACCAGTATAAGTACTCAGTCTTTGTGGTGTTTAGAAAGAAAGCAAAGGCATTAACTTCATATCATTACAATTGCACAACTTCTGAAATAAAAAAACTCTGAGAGAATAGAAGTGACAGGTTGTTCACATCCAGAGAGAAGGAAATGCCAAGATGGGATTAGAAACAGAGATTTGTCTGGGACGATGTCAGTGAAGAATAAAGAAGAAAGAGGCAGAGCCAATCAGAACCTTCAGACTGTAATGTAGCCTGAAATCTGTAAAGCAAAGAGAGAGAATGTTCCAGTAAAGGGAGGAACAAGCACAAAGCCAAAGCAGAGACAGAGCTCATGAAACATCCCATAATCTGCAGAAGGCTCAGTAAAACCAGAGTTCCAGATGGAGATCTCCCGGCAGGAAGAGATCTAGCCAGCCGATAAGGGAACAGTCACAAAAGCCCCACACATCATCCAGGAAGGGCCTTAGGTAGGAGCTTAAAAGCAACAGGGAAGTCAATGAGCAGTTTTTCCTAAGAAATGAGACTTGAGTTCAGTAGGGATCAGAGCACCTCCTCCATATGACATATTTATGTGACTACAGAAGATTAAGACACACAGAGCCACCTTCCTGTTTTAATAAGCATTAGCAAAGAGGGAACATGGGCTCTATGTAGGTTCAGTTGGTGGATACAACGTGGAGAGCCACAGTTACAAAGAGAAATAGTGTGAGCAAATAAAGACTAAGACTCAAGCCTGGCTGAATCCCCTAGAATACTGCAAGTCCTAGCTTAGGATGGGGCATGCAAAGTACTCAAGAGCCAAAGTTTAATGAAATCCTCACTCTTAGATCCATCCAAATATAGGACTCATGCTTCAGAATGAAAATTTAGTTATAGTTCTTAAGGAAATAGCTTTACTAACATCTTATCCATATGCCAGGAAGTTGAGCTAGAATTTTAATTTTTGTATAACATAGGCAGGAATCTACCCTTACAATTTGCATTAGTACCAACAGAAACTCTGCACTTGACACTCATGACAATAATTCTCTTTCCACACATGCTCAAATTCTTGTACATACACAAATCTGTTTTCAGCCTTGGCCAATATATATAGCTATATGTTTTATATAAGTGGATTCAAATAATACATGCAGTCTTCTTCAACTAGAATAATGTCTTAATTTTTATTCATGTTACATCTTATATCAGTACTTTATTCCTTGTAAATTGCTGAATAATATTCCATTGTGTAGCTATACCTGCTTTTTATCTAGTCTTCAGCTAACTAACATGTGGGGTTTTCGTACTGTTTGGTTGTTACTCTTAATGCTGCTATAAACATGCCTGTAAACATTCTTATGAGGTTGTTATTGTTGTTGCTCTTTTCTCTTTTAAGGGGCCTGTCACCCAGATCCCAAATAAATCACATATGGAGGCTTATTATAAATTATAAATTCCCAGCCCTAGCTTGGCTTGTTTCTAGCCAGCTTTTCTTAACTTTAAATTATCCTGTCATCTTTTGCCTCTGGGCTTTTATCTTTTTCTATTTCTGTATATCTTTCTTTCTTACTCCACTGTTGGTTGTGTAGCTGGGTGACTGGCTGCTCGCACCCTCCTCCTTTTCTAACTCCTTCTCTCCTCTCTTTCTATTTATTCTCTCCTCCTGCCAACCCCTGCCTATCCTTTCTCCTACCTCAATATTGGTAATTCAGTTCTTTATTAGACTATCAAGTGTTTTAGACAGGCAAAGTAACACAACTTCACAAAGTTAAAAAAATGAAACATAAACAAAACTAATACACCTTAAAATAATATTCTACAACAAGTTGTTTTTTAGTTCTCTTAAGCACATGTCTAAGAGTAAAATCCTGGGTCATACAATCACATTGTGTTTAAATACTTGAGGGATCTTAACTGCTGGTCCAGTGTGACACTTAACTACCAACAGTGTGTGAGAACTCCAGTTTCTACTGTTACCAACACTTACTACTTTTATTCTTTTTTATTCTAGCCAACATCCTTAATGCAAAGCATCAAATAAAGCTTTGTTTTGTGTTTCCATAGTTACTAATGATGTGGAACCCTGACTTTCTTACCACCTTTCCCACCATTGCCTTGGAAGCTAAAATGTAAGAATGAACAGGAAATAAAAACACCTCCTTCCTGGTAGTGCAGGTGACAACTGAGCTTGCAGAGTCCTGAATGCAAGGGATGCTCACCTCTTCCTCAGGGAAGCTCAAAGCTGATACCTTTAATCAATATTGAACCAGGCTCTGGCTAATATGAAAATCACACTGTAATTCCATTTATCATATTGGTTGCCATCTCTGTGTGGCATTTGTGACAACTTGACTTTCAAGAAGACCCTTGGAAATGATGGGATGTTAGCCCTCTTGTAAGAGATTGTCTTGATTATGTTAATGAGGTGGGAAGACCCACTGATCATGGATGCTACCATTTCTCTGATTGTAAAAATGGAGAAGGGAAACTGGGCATCAAGCTTGCATTCACCTCTCTCTGTTTCCTAACTGTGGGTGCCATGTGACCAGCGGCTTCCAGCTCTGGCTGCCTTAATTTCCCTGTCATGGTGAACTGCCCATTGAAAGAAACTGAGACACCACCACTATAATAATTCAACTATCACTCAACATGATGCTCCTCCTCAGATAAGAGAGAATAAACTTGGGCTTCTGTTTTTATTTTTCTGGATTGAGTTTAAGTGTCACATATGCTTCATGCACATAAAAACCACTTGCCAGATTATCAGGCTAGTAGAATTTAATGCTCATATGTGGTAGTAGAATAAATGAAATAATGTGTTTGTATCAGTCAATACAAAATGAAGTCATCTACTAAACAGACATATTGATAGTCAGTGGTACTGGACTGAAATTCAACCACCATCTGTGTTGTGATTTATTACAATGATAATAAAAAAAGGCTGTTAGACTATTTTTTAAATACTAAACACATGAAATGCTAAATGTAGTATTTGGTGCATTTTATTATTTGAATGTATTTTGAGTGTATTGGCTCCTGAAATGCAATGCAATTTCAGGAAAAAAATTTCTCTCAGATGTGATGTGTGACTTTCTTAAATGTGATCCTTTGAATAAGGATGCTCATGAGAAAATCAGATACCAGTTTATTAAAAAGTAACCAAACATTAAAAACAATTTAAATAAAGAGACTCTTTGCAACTAGACTTTGTGGTAAACTAGCCCAAACCAAATTTTTCTGTTTTGTTCCTTACTTTTAGGATGAATAATGATACATAGATCTATGTTGATACAAATGTATGATGAGTTTTAAAAATGTGTCCAAAATGCAGTATGTGAAGGTCTCAAATAATTAATAAATATTATTAAAATAGAAAGAAAACTCCTAACTAATAAAATTATCCATTGAATTTCATTTTTACTTCTCAAAGACTATTTACAACAGTTTCATGATTTTAATTTGGGTCAGTACGTCAAGTGTAGACTGACAGAAATAAATTGTATGTCATCTAGATTCCAAGTTTTCCTACAGTTTTCTTGCTAATTAAATTATTCAATACCACCTATTCCCAGATTCCTCTATGCCAATCACTAGAATACAAATTCCAAGTTTTAAAAGTACTTAACACAAGTCTTCAGAGGTTTGTGGTTTTGCTTAGGGTTGTGTTTCTGAGGAACTAGCTTCTCTTATCAAAACATTTTTTTTCAATTAACACAGAAACAATGGGTTCCATTGTAGTATTTCCATTCATATGTGCTGTCATCCTTTGTTCAAATTTGTCTCCTTCCCTCCTACTCAGCTGGGCCTCTGATCAGCTCACTGATTCTTTTCCTCCACAAAAGTAGTCCCAACTATTTCCTCCTGGTCACATGTATTCTATCCATCTCCCTTCTGCTTCAAGACTTACAAAATCACACACACACACACACACACACACACACACACACACACACAGTGTGTGTGCAATTTTAAATACAGTTTCCATTCATGCTGCTCTTGTCTGAGACTTGCTTTGCCTAACACACTGCTCTCCAGTTCCATCTAGTTCCTACTACTATGATTTTTTTTTCTTTATGGATGAATAAAATTTCACTGTGTGTTTGTAGCCCATTTCTGTTACCCATTTATCTGTTGATGGACTTCTAGGCTGTTCCCTTTCCACCACTGTGAGTGCTGAAGTAATAAACACAGGTGTGCAAGACTCTCTGTTGCATGATACTCAGAGTTCTTTGGCTATACACCTAAGAATACTGTCTTAGTTAGGGTTTCTATTACCGTGAAGAGACATCATGACCAGCAACTCTTTTTTTTTTCCTTCTTTATTTTGTATTTATCAAAAAACAGTAAAAAGAATTTTAAAATGCGAAAGAATTAACAATAACTATACAGAGGATAATAATCATAAGCATGGTTTATCAAGGGTGGAAATGCAAATAAGATTGCTACACATGTATTTACTTTGTGTTCAGCTTTCCCTCTGAATCTTTTTTTTTTCCATCCCTGTATATCCTTATTCAAGGACTCTTCCCCCTCCCACCACATCTGGTCATTTTTCTTCTCTGCAACTCCCAATCCCCTCCCTTGGCAGGGAGCAGATAGTCCTATGGTCCCACTGGCCCAATAATGCTTGGATCAGTCTTCACTCCCGGCCAAATCCAGTTTTGTCCCCCCTCCCTCAAGAGTGAGTCAGGTGTTCCTATAGATGGACTGAGGTTTGAAGGGTCAGTCCAGGGTGTTTCTGACCGGCAACTCTTATAAAGGAAAACATTTAATGGGTGACTGTTTCAGAGGTCTAGTCCATTGTCATCATGGTAGGACATTGTGGTGTCCAGCCAGACTTGGTGCTGGAATTGAGAGTTCTACCTACATTTTGATCACAGGCTACAAGAAGTGATCTGAGACACTAGGTGGTATCTAGAGCATGGAAGACCTCAAAATCCACCCCCACAGTGACACATTTTCTCCAGTAAGGCCACACCCACTCCAACAAAGCTGCATCTTCTAATAGTGCCACTCCCTTTGGGGACAATTTTCTTTCCAGTCACCATAAATGTGGTGTCATACTGTAGGTATCATACTGTGTCATACTGTAGATCCATTTTAAGTTTTTGATGAATCTCTACACTAATTTCCACAATGATTACACAGTTTTACTCATGATAATAGTCCATAAGCTCCTCCTTCTCTACATCCTCACTTGCATTTGTTACCCTTTTTTTTTGTTAATGATTGGTAGGTTTGTTAAGATAAAATCTCAAAGAAGTTTTATTTTATGTTCTCTTGATAGCTAAGAACATTGTTTTGGGACTGTTTTGCCCCAAATATTTATTGGCCATTTATATTCTGTGTATTAGCCCATTTACTAAGCAGACAATTGTTGTTTAGTTTTTATTAGTTGTTTTTATAACATGGCTCTTTTGTCTGATGTAGAGTTATCAAAGGCTTTCTTCCCTTTTTCCTATTTTGCTTTTCACGTTGCTGATGGCTACCTTTGCTGCTGAAACCTTTTAAACTTATGAATCCCCATTTTTCTAATTCCTAAGATTATTTCTGGTGATTTTGAGTCCCTTTTAGAAAGTTAGCCCCTAAAGGTGTCCACCTTGCTTTTTGGCTATTTGACAATATGTTTAAAAATGTCATTTCAAGATTGGCTTGGCTGTATCTTTGGGCTTGAATGCACTGCAAGACTCCTTGACAACTGCATATTGGAACAGTACTAATTCATACAGAGGCAATGTAATTAACTGAATTTCTTGTGGCTGCCTTTTGTTTTCATTTAGTTCCCTGTTGCTGTGATAAACACTCTGGCAAAAGTAACTTATGGGAGAAAGGGCTATGTAGCACATATCCAGTTCACAGCAATGGGAGCTTAAAGCAACTGGTCACATTACATCTACATGCAGCCAGAAGGGAGCAATGGATAGATGCATGCTAGTGTCCCAACAGGACAAGACAGTGTAAGCATCCCTCCACTGTATTCTTACCAAGACCATTTCAGATTAACTAGAATCTGATCTCCTTGATGGAGAATCTCATGGAAAATTGCCAAACTCTATTCTAGGAACAATGGCCATGATGTCCCAACTAATTTGTCTTAGTTTCTGTTTAACTGCTTATTTCTGAGAAGCTTCCTTATAGCTGCTGAGTGAGATGCCAAGAGCTGGTTTTTGTCTTCAAAAGTCCTGTGCTCTAGACATCTGGGATTACAGATAGGTCCCCCAATGGACTAAAACTCTGAACAGTAAGTCCGTCCCAATTAAATGTTTCCTTATAAGAATTGCCATGGTCATGGTATTTCTTCATAGCAATAGAAATTCTAATTAAGATGGAGTCTCACTATGTCACTCAAAAATGGCTTCAAATATGCTGCACAGCTCTAACAGACTTCAAACTGTAACTAGGAATTTTAGGGCAAAAGCCCCCACTCTGGCAGTTCTAATAGAGTAAACTCTACCTCTCATTCTGCTACACCTATTAAAGAGTGCTGCTGAAAAGCAGAGAGAGGTTTACTCATTGTGGCTACATTAGGAAGAAGAACGAAGAGACCTCAATGAGCTAAGGGACTCCAAGTCCATCTTCAGGGAACCGACACAGTCTTTTAGTTAGAGGAGGGTTTAGTTAGAGCAGAAGGCAATCATGGGCATGATGCAGCAGTCCTGACCACAGTGTGATCTCTGATCCCAGACTCAGTTCCAGGTTTTCAAGGAAGTCATTCTTCAATGTGGCTATAAGAGAAGAATGGTCCTGATGCAGGATAAAGCTTTCCCCTCATGAATAACTAACTGCCCTGAGTCACACAAGATTTAGCTCTTCTTAGAATCTCTTGGGTGGTTATAGTCTTAGGACTATGACTTATCTCTACATCTTCAGCTTTAATGTGGACTGAGATGGGTAAGACAGATAACCCTTGAGCAATTTACATGCCAAATTTGAGGTCCCAAATGAGAAATCAATATTTTTCAGTAAAAGGCCAATTTCCAAGGTAGGGAACTTCCTACCACAGCATTCTCGGTGCATGGGTTATGAATGTGTTGCCTCCACACCCAGGAAACTGGTACAAAATTAAAAAATGGGGGGGGTTAATAGTGCTCAACTTCTGTGTTCTTACATGCTATGCAGGTGTTACATCCATGTCCCTGATAAAATTTTTAATTAATTGAGTGAGTAAAGAAAATAAGGATTTGCTTCACTGGGCAGTTAATGATGTGAGTTGCCTTAAGGACTTTGGAACTGAAAGGAAACTTAGGGGTGGTCAGAAGAACTTGAGAAGAAAAATTACAAATTTAGGTCTTACTGTTAGTTTAAGTAAGAATGTCATAGGACAGTTACAGCTTAAAATAATTGGTTACTTTTTTTATAGTCATAGAATTAGTATTGTTGAAAATCATACCCAAAGTTTAACTATACTGATCACATAATTAAAGTGCACACTAGATTCCAGACCTGTCTTTTCTGTAAATAGGGCATTGGTAGGAGAGGAGAGAAACTTGAGATTTAGAATGGGAGGCGCCTGCTTGAGTTCAGGAGAAACAAGAGCTTAATTCCCTCTGCCCTTCCCATCTACAGCCATGAGCTACTCTTGACAAAAGTGGAAACTGTCCTTGCATGTCTCAGAGAATATTTCCCTTGGTTAATTGGTTACCTTAAAATATCTTCATCTGATATGGTTACCTTTAGATGCTGGCACTCTGTCCCCTAAAACCTTAACCTGAACATTCCTTGTTGCCACCAGATTCCGAATGAAGATTAGAGCTCATGATGTTCAAAGTGGAAGCACTCGATCTGACTTCAGAAAATGAGCTGTAAAAGAAACTAAGTTTCAGATTTTCTAATTATGTTAACAGAGATCTGAGGACAACATGTTCAGATACAAACCAACGGAAGAACAAAAGCCCCCCATCACCTCATTAACATCTCTGGAGCCAATGACCTAGAACTCAAAATACCTCCTCCAAGGAGAAAATCAAACTGTTGCCTTGTTCCACCTACCTCTAAAAGTTTGGCACAACACCTGATGGCCTATGCTTGGGGTTTTGGAACACCTTGTATCATCTTTTTCAGGATCTACATATACCAAAATCCATGTAAGACTACTGGTATTGAGTAGAAACCAGAGTAAGAAAGCTCTATAGCAAATCCAGAGTGATTGTTAATCTAAAGAAGGCCCCAGTCCACTGTGGGCAGTGCCATCCTTAGGCAGGTGGGTCTGGGCTACTTAAGACCACAAAAAACAACACTATAGACCACATTCCTTGGTGAGCATACATGGAAAATTTCTCAACAAAATGGAATTCAAGAACATGTTAAGAAGAAACTACATCTCTCTTTTTTGTGTGTTTCTCTGCCTCTCTCTCTGTCTCTCTCTGTCTCTGTCTCTCTCTCTGTCTCTCTCTCTCTCTCTCTCTCACACACACACACACACACACACACACACACAC